>BQNB010051400.1:0-41005 GCA_026074375.1 Tanacetum coccineum | reverse complement strand
ATCACAAAACCCAACAAGAGAAACCAGATTTTTATGCTTGAGAGTAGAAAGCATGAAAATCTCCATCCAAAACTGTTGTTGTTTTTCATCATCCCATTCTTTATTTAACCATCTCTGAGCGCCGATATCAATCAACTCACTGGACCACAAGAGCTGTCCCTTGTATTGATTTCCCAAAGCAAATTCTCCCGCAAAATTTTTTTCACCGAACTTGTTGGTGGCGGATATTATATTTTCTAGGGGAATTTTTAAGTGAGCAAGATGATCGTAATTGGGTGAAGACATTATATTTGTGACAATCAAGTAACTGCCTGAGCTAAATGATGTAATTGGCGGATATTATATTTTCTAATAAGGGTGTTTGGGTAAAGGAAGGATGTGAAGGAAGAAAGACAATAATATGCAATGAATACCAGCAGATCGTGGTGTGTATGTATAGGCAACTCTCCACCTACCACGGTCTTCATTTTTTAAATCCTATTAGTACATCTACAAATTTTTCAAAAAAATCACAAGTAATATTTTTACATGAGGTTTTTTTAACAAGTCTGTATCCATAACAACCCTACTAAAACTAAACAACGATTTCTTTTAATACTTGAATGGGTTATTTTGTTAACGTTTATATGTAATCAAAGTTGTATTTCAAATTACTTTGTATTTGAGTTTTTCTTTTTTCTCATACCTACAACACTTTAAACCAAATATAAGCTCAAATGAAACAGGTTAATATATACTCCGTATTTTATTTGTTGAAGCGATATAGTGTTGAATTCTATAATATCTAATTATTTATAATCATAATAACAGTAAGATCCTTTAGTTTGTTTCTCATCTTGTTACATCGTGTTTCCACCAAAATATTACTCCACGTTTTAACTGTAGTAAAAGACATATTGTACTTGCAATTCTTATTGTCAATGTCGAAATACCTATTCATTAGTTTATGTTGTTTTATGTGAGTAAGCCCATCAAGCAAAAGGTTGTGAGTTTATGTTTTGGTTAAAAAATTTGTGAGATAGATAATTTAGGTGTGTGAAATTCGGTAAAGGAAAATTAAAATCATGTATAATAAAGCTATCCTCCGCGTTTCAATTCCCCTCTTTACGTTAATATTAATTGTATAACCCATAAGATATACATTTAAGACTTGCAAAACCGAGCAACTTTTCTCCCGTTAAGTGTAACAATGACGATTTTTAGGTCTTTTACACGGCTACAAACTCTTTCTGCGAAGTCTTCTTTTCACTAATATTATAAACCACACATTTTCATCTCAGAATTAAACCATGACTGGAATTGTCAAGATTAATGTATATGTGAAACACGCAACATTATATGGCAATCTTATTACTACACCCTATTTTCTCTAGAAATATCTTTGTTTTCACAAACTATCATAATAATGGGGGGAGATGGTGATACGAAAAAAAAAAAGAGTTAACTACATTTTTGGTCCTTATGGTTTACCGGGTATAACACTTTTGGTCCAAAACGTTTTTTTTTAACGAATTTTGTCCGATTTTACTAGACCCTTAACACTTTTGGTCCATTTTTGGACTAAAACCGTTATATCCGACAAACCACAAGGGCCAAAAGTGGACCCAAAAGTGTTACGGGTCGAATAAAATGGGACAAGATCCGTTACAAAAAAACGTTTTGGACCAAAAGTGTTATACCCTGTAAACCATAAGGACCAAAAATATAGTTAACTCAAAAAAAAAAAAAAATCCAAGATGTGGATCCGGAGATTATGACATTACTACAACATGATCAACTATGTATATATGATAATCATGTTCTAAGATTACGTTATAAAATAAAAGAGAGTAAAAGACACGATCAACATTCAACACTAATAAATTTAAAGATACTAAGGCATCCAATGAAAACAATGGCATGTTAGCTTATTCTATTAATCTTTATATTTGCTATGTCTTCACCGTACTTTATTTAGATTGTGGCTTTAAGTGTTATACCCTGTAAACCATAAGGACCAAAAATATAGTTAACTCAAAAAAATAAAAAAATTCAAGATTGGAACCGGAGATAAGTACTTTAACCTACACATCGATCAATCAACTATGTATATATGATAATCATGTTCTAAGATTACGTTATAAAATAAAAAAGAGTAAAAGACACGATCAACATTCAACACTAATAAATTTAAAGATGCTAAGGCATCCAATGAAAACAATGGCATGTTAGCTTATTCTATTAATCTTTATATTTGCTATGTCTTCGCCGTACTTTATTTAGATTGTGGCTTTTGTAATAATTTCTCTTTTCTCTTTGATTAACCCAATCAAAACTTACCTCATCTTTATGTATGTTTTTTTAAACCTTTTGTGGTCGTAGCATAGCTCATAGAACTAAACCACTAGCACTACGTTATTATTAATTGTTTTTCTTGAGGAAGTTGAAGTTATCGTCATTAGAACCCATAACCTCTTCTGGTGAATCAAAACACTTGGCCAACTATTCTCTAACTGGACAATCTTTGTAATAATTATTTATCGAATCTTAAAATGTACTTCCTCTGTGATACACAACAACATAGACAGATGGATTATTACATTTACCAAAAACTTGAGAAATGATCTATAAAATAACTATAATTTTCTTGAGTTAAGGTATCACCATGAATTAAATACACAAAAGTACAAGCTCATGAAGTGAGTACATTGGCTAAAAAGGCTCGGCTGCATGGGTTGCGTATGAATATAAGAAAGGGAAAAAGTCAGAGGCCAATACAAAAACATGTGAACAGATTTTCCTAATCACTTGTTAATTGGCCAGCTAGCAACGGGATATTATTAATTAATCATCGGACATGTGTCATAATTAAATGCTAATCTGTTTTTTTATAACAACTGTAAAGACCTAACCCTTCTTTTGTGATTCATGAAAGGATAAAAAAATGAGTATCGAGACAGTTCATATGTTATAAACTTTGTGAAAAAACAATAACATCAGAACTGGTTTAGGTCTCTGTAGACATTATTTAAAAGTTTCGATTGCAGATACCTGTATAATATTCACAAGAGAACCAAGTTCTTCCCTAGACATGTCAATACTTCTAATGTTGTATTTAAATGATCGTAGATCTTGTTTAGTTGTTTATTAAATTAAGCGTTTATCATGACTTCATTAAAAAATATTAAAACACATCCAAACTCGTCAGCCATGATTTATTTTCATTACTAAATTCATAGATGCCTGTCATGATAAAACATGGCATTTAAAAGTATTTGTTTCAACTATGTTTGAGTCCTTCATGATTTATCTTTTCTTCTAAAGTCTATAGATTCAGTAACATTCATTTCAGGTCATTTTGTGTGACAGTCGTTGAGTTTACTAAACCCTCCTTGCGTGCTCAACGAAAGATCTACCGCAAGATGGAGCTCGTCTCTTTGCTCTCACTTTGACCCGAAAGATTATAGGCCGGCTTGATCGCAGTTAGATTATTATGATTACATGGCCTCATATTATAATCGTAAAATGTGAAAAGGGCTATATGCAATTGATTGTAAAACTTTGCAACCAATTTCAAGACGCTAAATTTCAACAGTAATATATACCACAAATAAGTTTCAACACTAATATATATACCACATATACATTTAAACAGTACTAGTGGTAATGGAAGATTCTAAATTATAGGGTATTTTGTATGAATTGGATCTCGCTCCATGGTAAAGACAAGCTGCGTCAAATGAGCGATATGAACCCTGTCTGAAAATGTATTGAAGTACACATGAATATTTTAAGCTAATAGAGTTCCTTTTAACCCTAGTGAGTGCCGCATGTAATTTTTACCACAAACAAGCTATCACATATCGAGGAACTCCATCTTCAGACACAAAAAATTTGACCACAAGTGTGTGGACTACTTGCAATTTACACTTGATTTAACGTTCCATCCATGGCATTGAAAACCGGGTCTCTAATCGACCCGGTCGAGTCATTAGGTTACCGGTTCAACCATCGAGTCAACCCGGTCTTTTTTAAAAAATATTTATATTATATCTTGTACAATGATAAATACAAGTAATATATTAAATCATGATTATTCCATATTATTTGGTGCATAAAAAACCTATTTACTAACCTAATATAAAAGATAAAATCAAAATGTAAGTCGCATTATATTCTAGTTAATTACTTTTTTGCACAAAAAACTAGAAAAAAAAACCCGGTTCCGGGTCTCGGAAACCGGGTTGTGGCCGGGTACACTTCAAACTCGACGGATCTAACCGGTTCGAAATATAAAACTCGATATTTAATTTGACCGTTTTTTAAACAGATACGGTTGAACCGGACGGGTAAAGAGGTTTCAAAACATTGGTTCCATCACCTTCATTGCTATGGAAAAAGTTGAGATTCTTGATGTAAAAACATGGTAAAAATGTACTTCTCATGTAAATGACCATACAAGAATAAATTATCAACATTCAATTGAAACAAACACGAGTGGTTATGCACAACAAGACTAATAATACATATAACAGTAACCACTTTAATTTATAGGACTAAAATTCCCCACATAATCATTTCCTTTCCCTCAGAATATACTCATTTGGCAACAAGCTAGTCTTATACCTTTTCAATTTCACTTGATGACTTTTGCACTTAATTTTTAAAAAACTATTTACAACCAAGTCTTTTTTTAATTGGAAAATCAGTTATATTCCCATGTATTATTCCTAACACATCTTTCATTTTATTATTCATGGCATCAACCCAGTTCTTATATTGAGTAAACTCAAGATAAGTCTTGGGTTCAACAGAGTTATGAAGATCGGGAGCAAAACAGAAGTTTAAAGTAAACCGATTAGAATAATCAACATGTGTTTTAATACCATACTTCTTTTTGCTAGGAAGTACAAGTCAGTTAAATTTGAAGGTAGCGGTTTTACTCTCGTTGACTTCTGTTATTTGTTAGGAAATTTTGTTTAGTTAGTTAATATAGTAGGTTGTAGTTTCTACTGGGTAGAGTAAAAGTTCTGCTGGTAGGTTGTAGTTCCTTACTGGTAAGGATTATGTTATAGGTAGTCGCGGCAGTTACAAAAGTTATTCCTGCTGGTAGTACAATATTAGTCCTGGTAGTATTATGCTTACTCCGGGTTGTTAGTAAAGTTAGTTAGTAATAGGGATATGCATGAGATATCCTAGGAAGTGATAACACTTATCACTTTAGCTTTTAGTTAGGGTTTCATGGGTATTTAAGAAACTTACGGCTTGGATGAATGTAACTGATTGATTCATTAGAAAAACACGTTTATTATCAATAGAAAAGATCCATAGAGGATCATTGTTTAGTAATTCTTTAACTCTGTTGTTTATATTCCGCGTAAACAATAGTTTAATTTGTTAGAGTCTCTCTTAGAGTTGCTTGTGATTACATAAGTGCTCTACAACCTTAACAGGCTTGAAGATCTATCTAGGACTGGACCTACAAGTGGTATCAGAGCCTGGAGAGAGCCTCTGTTAAAGAAACGTTACTTTTATTACTCATAAAAACTTCACAATGACTTCACAAAATCCATCACGATAAGGATTTCGTGTAACTCAGGCACCTATAGGTCGAAATACTTTATACGAAAAGTGAACTCAACAAGACTCTAATAAGATATCCAGAATTATAACTACACCCTACCCGATTTCCTAACAAACATATAAAGTATATTCTGTGATAATCATGGTTGTAATACGTGAAGTGATATGACAACGAACTTTGGAAAACCTTGATAAGTTTGAAGGCATGATTTTAAACGAAGGCATAAAAGATGCATTTTCATTGGCGACTTAAAAGGTTGTAAACGGATAGAGTACCCTATGCCAAAGTTGTGGAGGATTAAGAGTGGAAAAGCAATCAGACGAAGAGAAAAATGGGAGAACGGTGACTACATATGCAGAGGACACATATTGAATGGTATGGCTGACCCTCTCTTTGATATATATCAGAATGTTAAATAGGCAAAAGAGTCGTGGGGTTCTCTTGAATCTAAGCACATGGCAGAGGATGCTTCGAGTAAGAAGTTCCTTGTAAGTAATTTCAATAGCTAAAAAATGGTTAATTCTAGGCCTGTCATGGAACAATTCAATGAACTCCTTAGAATCCTTGGACAATACACACAACATGGCTTGAAAATGGATGAGTCCCATAAGTGTTTCAGAAGAGTGGATAGACGAAGTTTCCCTCCTCCTGGAAGGATTTCAAACATACTTTGAAACATGGGAAAGACGATCTGTCTTTGGTTTAACGTGGTAGTCATTTGTGCATAGAAGAGTGGCTAAGGGCGCAGGAAAGTGAAAAGGGCAAAGGAAAAAAAGTTGTTGGACCCTCTGTGAATATGACAGAAGAGGGTGGTAAGAATAAAAACAACAAACAAAACAAAGGAAAGAAACGTAGTTTCAAGGAGAACAACGGTAGTTTTGGTTCCAACAAGAAACCTAAATTGGAATGTTGGAAATGTGGCAAGACTGGTCACTTTAAGAGGGATTGCCGTAGTGGAAACAAGAAAAACAACGCAAGTGCTAGTGGTTCGGGAAAGGGGTCTAAGGACCAATCACAAGACCAAGGTCAGAATTTAGTACATGTTTGGAACAGATTTGTTAAATATTCTGTTTCACTAAGTTCTGAATCATTTTATGTGCAGGTTGATGCAATTGCGTGGTGGATTGATTCTGGTGCCACAACTCATGTTTGTAAAGATCGTTGTTGGTTTAAGACATACGAACCGGTGGAAGACGAATCTGTCCTTTACATGGGTGATGATCATTTCCCTCCTGTTCATGAAAAAGGAAGTATGGTGTTAGAATTCAGTTATGGAATATCAATTACTTTGTTTAATATGTTGTATGTACCTAAACTTCGTAAGAATTTAATTTATGTTCATGTATCAAATAAATGTGGACACAAACAGGTGTATGAATCCGATAAGTATATCTTATCAAAGTCTGGTGTGTTTATAAGATTGGGTTATTATAACAATGGAATGTTTATGTTAAATTTGAATAAAGTTCTTGATGATTCTGGTTCTGTTTATATGTCTTCTTCTACTGTTGTTAATTTCTTATTATGGCATGTTCGTTTAGGACATGTGCACTATAAAATGATGCTTGAAATGTCAAAAGATGATTTAATTCCTGCTATTAATGAAAATCCTGAAAAATGTACCACTTGTATGTTAACAAAAATCACTAGACAACCATTTAAAAGTAAAACTAGGAAATCTGTCATATTTAAATTAATACATAGTGATTTGTGCGATTTTCATGCAACACCATCTTAAGGGAATAAAAAGTATGTCATAATTTTTATAGATGATGCCTCTAGGTTTTGCTATATTTACTTGCTACATGCAAGAGATGAAGTCCTAGATAAATTTAGAATTTATAAAACAGAAAATTGCAACAAAATGAATTAATTAAAACTTTGCGCATGGATAGAGGTGGTGAATATTATGATCCTGTATTTCTCAAATATGTAGGAATCATTCATGAAACTACATCTTCTTACACACCACAACAAAATGGTGTGGTTGAAAGGAAAAATAAAGCTCTTAAAGAAATGGTAATTCCATGTTATCTTGCTCGGGTTTCAGTGATGGGTTCTAGGGAGAAACCATATTAATGGCTTGCTATTTATTAAATAGGGTTTCAAATAAAAGGAACAAGACTACCCCATATGAACCTTTGTATAAGAAGTGACCTAACTTGTCGTTTTTGCGGTTGTAGGGCCATTGTTAGGCAAAAAGGAAAACTTTGGGTGAAAAGGGTATTGACTTCATCTTTGTTGGATATGCTGAGCATTCCAAGACATATAGGTTTTATGTTATTGAACCTAATGACTCTGTTTCTATTAATTCAATTATAGAATCAAGAGATGTAATCTTAGATGAGAATCGTTTCTCTTCAATACCTAGGCCAAAGGATATTATACTAAATTCTAATGAATCTTAAAGGGATGATCATTCAAATGATGTACCAAGTGAGACTCCCGAACCTCGTAGAGGTAAAAGAGCTAGAAAAGCAAAATCATATGGTTCTGATTTTCAACTATATCTAGTTGAGGGATCAAGAGATCAAATTGGATCACAATACTCTTACTGCTATAATATTGAGGAGGATCATAGAACCTATAACGAAGCTATGCAATCTCGAGATGCTGCTTTCTTTTCTGGAAAGAAGCAATTGATGATGAGATTGGTTTGATTATGGAAAATTATACATGGGTCTTGTCTAATTTACCTCGAGGTTGCAAACCTTTAGGTTGCATATGGATCTTCAAAAGGAAGATGAATGACGATGGAACAATTGACATGTTTAAAGCTCGATTGGTAATCCAAGGCTTGAGACAAAAGGAAGGGATCAACTATTTTGATACATACGCACTAGTTGCTCGTATTACTACAATTAGATTGTTGTTTGCTTTAGCAGCTTTCCACAATCTAGTGATCCATCAAATGGATGTCAAAACAACATTTTTAAATGGTGATTTGGAAGAAGAAGTGTATATGAAGCAATCGGAAGGATTTGTTATGCCAAGTAATGAGCATAAGGTGTGTAAGCTGGTTAAGGCATTATATGGGCTAGAACAAGCACCTAAGTAGTGGCATCAAAAGTTTGATGAGATTGTGTTGTCAAGTGGTTTTCTTCTAAATCAATCTGACAAATGTGTATATAGCAAATTTGATGACTCCGGTAAAGGTGTTATAATATGTCTATATTGATGACATGTTGATTTTTGGCACTGACTAAAATCAAGTTGATAAAATTAAGAAGTTTTTGTCATCAAAGTTTTTAATTAAAGATATGGGAGAAGCAGATGTTATTCTTGGTATTAAGATTAAACGTGAAAATAAAGGGATTGTAATTACACAATCTCACTATATTGAGAAAATACTCAAAAAATTTAATCGTGAAGATTGTTCTCCTATGAGTACTCTTATAGATCTGGTCTAAAAGCTTAAGCCAAATACAGGTAAACCTGTGGATCAGCTCGAATACTCAAGAGCTATTGGCTGTTTGATGTATGCTATGACGAGCACTAGACCTGATATTGCTTATGTAGTTGGTAGATTAAGCAGGTTTACTAGTAATCCTAGTAGACAGCATTGGCATGCAATAACAAGGGTATTCAAGTACTTGAAAGGTACCATGAATTATGGTTTATCATATGTTGGATATCCTTCGGTGTTAGAAGCTTATTCAGATGCTAGCTGGATAAATCAAGTTGAAGATTCATCTTCTACCAGTGGATGGGTGTTCCTGCTTGGGGGATGTGCCATTTCATGGGCTTCCAAAAAGCAAACATGCATCACTGGTTCCACTATGGAATCTAATTTTGTAGCATTGGCTGCTACTGGTAAAGAAGCAGAATGCCTAAGAAACTTGATACATGAGATTCCAATATGGCCGAAACTAATAGCATCATTGTGATAGTGTTGCCACATTGGCTAAAGCTTATAGTCAAATATATAATGGAAAGTTTAGACACTTAGGTGTTGGACATAGTATGATTAGGGAGCTAATCATCAATGGTGTGATAACTATTGAGTTTGTTCGGTCACAACATAATATAGCTGACCACTTGACGAAGGGTTTAGCTAGGGACTTAGTAGTTAAGTTAGTGATAGGGATGGGATTAAAGTCCATATAAATCTACTACCGATGAGATACCCAATTCCCTTCTAATACAACATTAGAAACTGTATTCAATGTGGAAAGCTCATAGTTAGACATTGGAACACGTGTGTTTATCTTCTCGAGGTATGTGTTCATACCTGCAAGTGATGGTTAGGTTGAAGTTTATCTTCTTAATGGTTCTTTTGAAAAATTGCAAATGCAGGTGCAAGACTAAAAGAACCACCTATGTAAACATGAAGTTTTGCCGCTTCAAGAAGCTTGGACTTGGCTTCCTATATGTTCATTAATGGATTAGGACGCATGGCTTGTAATAGTGTCAAGTTATAAACAATAGAGTGTTGTAGAAACTTATGTGTTTAGTATCTTCACGTATTTAAATGAGTTGACAAGTTCAATCATTATGACACCCCGATTCTCTAATATTTGGAATGTGTATTATACTAAGATGAAAATTCAATCGCAAAATATTTTTAATTTTGCATTTGTTTGTTTCGTTATGTTTGTTTTAACATACTTGTATATCTTTATATATATATATTAGTAAATCAAGGATTACACTAAAGGGGGGGGGGGATTTATTGGTGATTTTAGTGTTCATCGACCGTTTTAGGTAATGACGATTTACTAGAGACCATTGAGAGTTCATATTCGGCTTGGATATGAGTTAGGGAAGTGTCACACCCCGCCAAGGCGGAAACACGAGGCGTAACGTCATGGATATCATCACAACACAATTATGTCAACAATAGAGAAACACTAAATGCACAACTAAGTAATAAAGACACAATGTGTCATGACAATACCGATAACCAAAAGAACGACATCTTGTATTAATGAAAGAGGGTCTCAACAATACAAGAACAATATCTCACGATCCTAATAAAATCAAATAACATTCAACAAAATCCATGCAATAAACATAAACAACTCAGGAGCGAACTCCAATGCAATCCTAGCAGTCGCTCTAGCCACTTCTCTTAACCTCAATATTCTCATGACGCTCACCTGAAAATGATGCTTAAAAACGTCAACACAACGGTTGGTGAGAGTCATAGGTTTAAAACTCACATTATAAACCTTTCAAACCAATAACAGATGGATTACAAAACATATAGGACAGATTATGCAAACATATAAACTTAAGCTAAAATTCAAACCAAATCGCCATAATCAAACCAACCACACATATACTGGTAGGGCGGAACCCCTCTCATCCCACATACGTTACTTACGCACCTAAAAGTCTACCAGCTGAAACTTATATTTAGGCCTGGACCCAAACCAATTTACTAAGTTGATCAATCTCAATAAACGAACAGTGAGGGATGATCACCCCACTATTAATGATCCTCAACACAACACAATATCATGCAACAACAAGCCATATGCAGTCACATAATGTCCACACGCAATCAAAACACATAATCACAGCAATTCAAAACATTTCCAAAACACTTAGCATCATTTCCATCCTAATTTAAAACATTAAAAAAAAGGACTATGAAACTCACCTGATGCTTAGCTTCCCAAAAGAATCCAACAAAAGCTTCACAAACACTTCACGGATAATCTAAACAATTAAGCACACAATAAGCTACCATCAATTAGGCATTCAACCCAATATGATGTAACCTCAACTATGATGGATATCTAAGCTATCTACCATAGTTCTATACTTGATTTAAACCTTTTCTAATTTCCCCCCCCTTCCTACATATGTCATTTACACTTCAATGCTACACTTTAAATTTTCTGGTTTTGAGCAGAATTTTATACTCACTTACACCGTCCTAAACGTACCACTTAAACACGTCTAATAATCAAACCAAACTTTACCAAGCAACATATAGTCTAGAACCTCTCATAGCTCTCCTAGAAGCCATTACCCTTTTACAAATACCCTTTAGAAATTCATTAATCCAAAGTGTCTAGAATTCGTCCAGAATCTGACCCCCTAAAAGTATGACACTAGATGACCACTTTAGACCTCATTATATACTTAGCAAAAATTCAGGGGTCACACACAATCTTTTAAACAACTTTCCACTTGATTTAGAGCCTCTAACTAGATGTCTAAGTATTTTTAGAAAAATCAAAACCAAAACTGAAATTCGTCACAGTTTTACACACTGATTTTGTAAAGACTTTTTGCCCCACTTCCCGACCATAAAAACTTACGAGACCAAATTTTTTGGAAAGTAGACTCTTTGAGGTTATCTTCAGTATGTTGTAAATTGTTTATTTGATCTTTTATGAATGGGTTATGCTCGTTACAAAACTGCCTAAAATTCTGCAGTGAATTAAAACGACTATATTCAAAAATCAAGCCCTTCACCAGACAACCCAATCATGAAAACAATCAAACGAAGAGATCAAACTTGATCTATACATCATAAACCTTTCAGAAACATAAAACCCAATCCCAAACCTAGCGAAAAATACATGTTTAAAACCCTAAACCTCATACTTATATTACATTAATTAAAGAGATAATGCAAAAATATCAAATCCATGGGTAGGTTTTGTAGTTTTTGTGGCACTAAGCATCCCTACCGATACTTATTGACACTAATCATCCCTGAGTGGCAAATATCTGGCAAAAATCATCCTTATTGGGAATGAATTTTGCAAAAAGTTTAACAAGAAGTTTTTGCAAAAATCATCCCTCTAGGATGATTTTTGTCAAACGTTTCACCACTCAGGGATGATTAGTGCCAATAGTATCGGCTAGGGATGATTAATGCCACAAACTACAAACCACAGGGATGATTTTGCAATTTAACTCTGTAATTAAATAAAGACTAAGACATTAAACAATGATTAGAAAAACCTTAAACCCAAAAATATCTTCTTCTTCTTCTCTTCCCCTAGATCGTTCGAACAAATGAGGGCTTAGAGATTTTATTTTTGTATTTATAGGCTCTTAAAGTAATCTTAGTTAAAGCCTAATTAGTGTTTGATTTCTAATACAATTCCTTTTTTCCCTTTTTCTCTTTTTTTCTATTAATCGGCCGAATAAGCCTTTTTCTTTTCTTTTTTTCTTTTAATTTATTAATTATATAATTACTTGTATTTCTTTAAATTTTTAAAAAACCTTGACAAATTTGACTATACATTTTTGCACAAATGAAATTCATTAGACTTTTAAAAATAACTTTTTACTTTTTCATTTTCAACCTAACTTTTTCATAAAATAAAACTTTTACATATTTTTCTTTAACATACCATAAAATCTAAACCTATCTTAGATTACTAACACAAAAATACGTATACGTAATAATAATACTTACACATTTAACACAGAAACGCTCAAATCTCAATAATCATTTCCTTGTCACTCAAAAGTGAACGAAATGAACCCAAACAATTTCACCCCATTCAAATCTCATTGAGATGATCACACTCAATAGATTGATTACCAATACCTCATAAACACATATAAACACACATAAACACATAAAATCACATAAATCATACATTGCAACAGGCACCTAAGTCAACACTAACGGTTTGACTAACCTGCTCAAGCCATGGTTGTCACACGAAGTGTGGAGTACACACTCGTTGAGCTAACACGGACTCTACCATGACAGAATGTGCATGGGTTCTGCCGTAACCATACGGGGAAAAGGGACAAAGACTTTTGGGATTGGTTACGCCGTAACCTAAGCAATTATGGTGTAAAGCCGTAATCTATATTCAGTATCAAAAGTTTTCTGGTTAGGCTGTAACCACTAATGGTTACGCCGTAACATGTGAAATAGTTATGTTGTTACGTCATAACTGTTTAATTTACGCCATAACAACATGTCAGTTTGGATGTAAAAGTTTGGTTTTAACCAACTTTAACCACCCAAAACCAACCTTAATTGTCATTAAGTACTGTCATATAACTAGATACATTTGGTCTCAGAACACACACGAAAAACACATAAAATTTCCTCTTTGTTCCTGCTTTGTTCTCTTGTGCCTAGAAACAAAGTGTTCTCTTCTAGAATTACCCGATAAGGATTTCGTGCAACCCCATGCACCTATAGGGTCGAAATACTTTATACAGAAAGTGAACTCAACACGATTCTAATAAGATATCCAGGATTATCACTACACCCTACCCGATTTGCTAATAGGACTGTCAAGATTAGTAGAAGTCGTTTCATTACCCTCACCATTAAATGGATCTCTCTCATCATCAGTGGGTCTTTTAAGTGTATTACCAATAGTGTTATCAAATAAATTTAACAAGCTTAATTAAGATCCATTTTGACTTTCAAAATACTCAGACTGTAATTTTAGAGGAAAAAAATAGTTTAATAAAAGGTGATATCTCTAGAAAAGAAAACAAATTTATTTTCAAGACTGTATTGTTTATATGCTTTTTCAACACTAGAAAATCCTATGATAATACATTTCTTAGACCTAGAACTAAACTTTTTATGATTATTCAACATAGTAGAATAACACAAATAACCAAAACACTTAATATGAGAAAGGTTTGGTTCTTTTCTATAAACTAACAGAGAAGGGATGCTCCATACAAGACAAATGAAGGAAGCCTATTAATAAGATAATCAACAGTTAAAAAAGAGGACTCCCCCTTGAAACATAAGACCTCTGATAACATTCAACAAATATCTATGTTTCTTTTCTACTATGCAATTTTGCTGAGGTGTGTGGGCACAAGAGGTTTGACGAACAATACCTTTTTTATTGAAATACAGTCCAAGTTTATTGTTCACAAACTCATTACCATTATCAGACCTAAACACCTTAATCTTTTTATTAAACTAAGTACTAATTAACTCCACAAAACATTCAATGTAAAAAAAGCAACTTCTTCTTTAGTTTTAATCAGATAACCCACACATATGTGCTGTAATCATCGGCCACAATCAGAAAGTTCTTATATCCATTCCTACTCACAACCAAGTAGGGACCCTAAATATCCAAGTGAATAAGATCACCAACAGAGGTCACTCAATGGAAAGGGATCCCTTGTTTGCTTAGCTTTGTGACAAATGTCACAAGGAGAAATATGCTTATCATCCTTTAGACCAATATCTTTACTAAGAATAGACATAACATGATCATATGGGTGACCAAGTGTGGTATGTCATAGTTGTTTAGACGCATGACAAACAAAGACCGAATTAGAGAGACCACACTTAGACTTACCATATTGTCACACATCAAACAAATATAGACCACCAGACTTATTACCATTCCTCACAGTTTTGACCAAATTCTAAATGTAACATTTATGCTCATCATAATCTTGTTGTGATACCATATAAAACTCAAAATAACACAACACCAGCACCCAACCAACCTTTCAATGTGCTTCTTTTATTACTACAACTATAACTATAACAGATGAGTCCACAAATGTGTGCTCACCAGCAGTTACACAAGAGAATGTGTTGTCCCCAAATTGGATGCAACACTAAAGAGATACAAGAACTCACAATATAAGAACCTCACTACAATCACTCAGACTGACCTAAAGATCAAAAGACTTAGAATAAATGATCAAGATGATCTATGATACAAAACCATACTGAATATAAAATACGAATTGGGAGAGACTAGAGAGAGATAAACATTTTTTTGAATGAATAATGAAACCCTAATTCCAGCTTGTTAGGTGCTTATATAGACCAATGTTCCACAAATGACCATGCATAAAGAAACTTGACACAAATAGCTCAAAGTTATGTTAGAATCAAATATATACACAAATAGTGCGTCAAGTCGTCAACAATGATCAAATAAGGGCACAAGTTAAAAAAACCCTAACAAAAAACATAAGTTTAACCAAGTCAACATAAATCAACCCACATTTCTCAACACTAAATTTCCATTGCTAAAAATACATAAGAAAAGTTAGTTCATATTAATCTAGTTGGATATTATTACTAGCAACTTTGAAAAAGTCAAGATTCACGTTATTAATTAATTAGTTATGATAAAACTATTATACTATAAAAAATTGATAATCAAGTGTTTTATGACTTTAAATTTTGTTAGAGGACAATTATTTTGAAACTCAGAAAATACGTTTTTTAGTGAATATTGATTTAAAATGATAATTATTTAGATACAAATCATAAAAATTGTTTGTCATCATTCATCTATACCACATATATTGAAATTTCAAGATTCTTGAAACTTAATCTATACATGAAATGATTTTCATTTGGAATATATTAACACAAAACGTGTAGTAAGTTTGAAATGCCCTTATTATACATTCTAGAGAGAATTACATAAATCGTCCTTGTGGTTTGTCAGATCTAACATATTTAGTCTCTGTGCTTTTTTTTCATCAGGTTTGGTCCTTTTGGTTTTGATTTATTACGGGTTTGGTCCCTTGACCAACATATGAAGTGCAAAAATCGTCCCTGTGGTTTTCATATATTTATTATTATTTTCGAAAAAAAAGTTTTGAATTTTTTTTTGAAACTTCATTTTTTCATAATTTTTTTATTTTTCAAGATTATTTTTTTTCGAAAATTTGTATATACGTTTTTATACACTATATTATATACACGTTATTATACACACAAATTTATACACGTTTTTATACACACGTTAGTATACACCCGGTTTTGTACACGTTATTATATACACTTTTTAAACACACGTTTTTATACATGTTTTATATATTTTTTTATACACACGTTTTTATATACACATTTTATACACACGTTTTTATACACGTTTTATATACGTTATATACACACGTTATTATACACGTTATAAAAATGTGTGTATAATAAGGTGTATATAATATCGTATACAAAAATGTACGTATAAAAATTTTCGAGAAACAAATCAAAAAATTAAAAAATTTCAAACAAAAGAAGTTTCGAAAAAAAATTCGAAAAAAATATTTTTGAGAAAAATTTCAAAAAAGATAATAATTATAATTATATGAAAACCACTGAGACGATTTTTGCAACTTCATATGTAAAGATGAAAATACCCTTCAAGTTAATGGTCAAACTAAAGAAATGTTGGTCAAGAGACCAAACCCGTAATAAATCAAAACCATAAGGACCAAACCCGATGAAAAAAAACACAAGGACGATTTATGTAATTCTCTTTACATTCTAAGATGTTTTGGGATATGATTATGCATTAATATTGATATGATTATGCATTAATATTAATTATAGTCATCATTTAATTAATTCCTATGAATTACAAATTTCATATTATGCATTATATGTTTAAATCATATTCTAAATGAGTATATAATCTTGCCTCCATCAAATCAAACATTCATCAATTAGGTAACTGTTTCAAGTTTTGATTGGCTTTGAGTTCACGTTTGCTTTATTTGGTTATATCAACATCCTAAATAAACTTTTGATTTTAGAAATGTTACACGTCTACTTTGATAAGATAAGATGAATTTAGAAATTGCAGTACACGTGAATGTTGATCGAGAAGCTTTGAGTTCGTGTATGTGACCGCTGGGGACTACCCATCGGCCTACATTCAGCCAACGCTACATTCTCTCAGCACTAGATAAGGATGAAGCCTTGGAAAAGGCCAATACACCCTATTATCCAGGTATCCTCTATTAACCAGCGGTCCTTAGCCAGAACCACACGCATGTTTATCTCATAGAGGGTTAGAACCATTATTTAAATGGCCAAATCGCGCCTCAGTGAGAATATAATGGTTACGATGGGTAGTGTGTAGAAGCATGTCGGTGAAATTACAAGATATGGATAATCTTCTGACAACCATTATCATAAGGTTTGTGGTTTAATCTTCGAACACCATTGAATGAATTTCACTTTGCATACTTCGAGTAAACGGGGTTTAATCGTAATGACACCTTCGTGACACAACCTATTAGAGAAGCAGAAAACCTTCCAACCTGGTGGGGGATTGTTGGAACTTAGTGTGAGGTTGGCAAGTTTTAAAGAGTTAAAACGCAATGTACAAGTAGTCAAAGTTGTGACTTGATGTACTACTTATGAAGCTCGTAGTGCAAGCTCATAAAACAACAACTATTAAATGAATGAGTGTGTATTTCTAGCAGAATTGGTCAACGAGAAAAGAGGATGAGTGGGGTGATCTGGAAGTTAGCCTAAGAGTTGAAACCATCAACCCACATCCTTAATTCTTGGCACATTTGGTGATCATGGGAGATCACCATGATCAAATATTTTAGGCCTTATAAATTAAGAGCACGAGTCTATGTGAAAATATGAGAGGAACACACACAAATAAACCACATACATCAATGTTATCAGAGAACATATAAGTTGTTGTAAATTGCTTTATCTTCTTGTCATATTGTAGTCTGTGCTCCGCCATTGTCATTACGTTGTATTCGTTCGCTGGCGAAAGACAACGAGGGTCTGCATCAATCCTGGGTCGTTACGTAAGAGGCTTGCAGCGAATCGAGCACGATATAACACCATTAAGGACAAGAATCTAGGTTCCTATAAGCGGAGCCATTTAAAGTGTTTTGTCCGTGTTTTGCAAAACCGACTTCAAGAAGATGTTACTATTGTTCGGGTTTCATTGTTGCTGTTTCGGTGGTTATGTTTACAGCTGATTTTCGGTTTGACATTGGTATTGTCTCATCAATGTATATATATACTACTTAGTACTTTAGTCCTCATCATGCAATGTCATATTACAAGTTGGTACAAAGAATAGAATAACGTTTTAGGAATACATAAAATATCCAACAATATCATCAATGGGTATTGTACTAAATTGATTCATTAGAATACTGAAACTGGGTGCATTCTTTTATAAGTGAAATGTTAGACGCATCGGGTAAAGGAAAACAGAGCGTGTCGAGTATGCTGAAATAATCTGATGGTGTGGTGGTTATTGGTTTTGTTTATGGGGTTGATGGGGTTTAAGGGTTTTATGTGGGGTCTGTAAAGAGTAAGTTAATGGTGGTGGAAATTGCGGGAAGGTGGGTTGTTCGTTTAGGTTTGAGGGTTTAAGGAAGTTGAAATGAGTTTTAAGTAGTTAAATTTGTGGTTTTGTATTGAGAATCATTTTTATGTAGTAGTGAAGAAGAGCGAGTTCTTCGATTGTTATTGTTTTAATACATTTTTGGTGGCCAAAGGTAAAAAACTCAGACTAAACAGAAAAATGCGTAGATGACCCGCGTTCACAACACAAAACACTCCTCACTACAAAATAAATTGAAAAAAACACACGCACAAACATTTTCAATTTGTATCGTCGGTGTGCGACCGTCTTAATTCATTTCAAAGGGGGGGAACGGTTGTCCGACTTGTCTCCGTAGGTGGAAGACGCGGTCGACAATGTAAGACAGACCCAGTATTTGGTCACCAATACGGTCGTCTCGTGTTATGCAAAATTTTGAAGTTGTTGCTATACTTTTTGGCAGAATAAAACACAACTAAGTATACATGTCATTGCCAAAAACTATTTGGGTATTTATTTCGGCTCTAATTATTTTGTCACAAAATATTGCATGATTAAAGTTTTGTCCTTGTTCGTTATTCAACAGAAAGATTTGCATATTTGTGTATGTGTGAATGTTTTTTTTAATGAATTTTATGGGCTATGTTTTTGTTGACCGATGTCGCCTTATCACAGGTAATTTGGATTTAGAAGAGAAATATGATTTGCGTTGAGATGATCGTCACCTGCCTTCACCATTACTGCTAGTGGTGAGGTTTGCACTTTTATCTGTTCTGTTTCTTTTTCTTCTTTCAATTATTAAGTTGTTATTTGCTTCAGTTTTGGTGTGTTAATAAACATGGAACCATTGAGTCATAATCACAAGTAGGTCTTTAAAATCATGAACTGGAAAATTAATGTAAAACAATTGAGCGAAATTTGCAACACTGTTGTTTGTAGTCATGGTGTTAGTTACCGACTTACCGATAAAGAGCTTTGAAAAAACTTTCTTACGGGCATGAGGCTATGTAGACGCTTAGATCCTCTATATTGCACCAAATTTCAAAATGACTCGCATCTCTTGAAGTCTTGAACCATTGTATGATAACATAGCATAAATACAACACATAATTTACATACATATAGAGGATTATCAATATTTAACGATACTCGATTGACATTAACAGTGTATAACCTTATGTGATTGGTTAAAATTGACACTGATGGAATAAGTAGTTCACATTGAACTAATATCAACTAAAGAAGTCAGTTAACATTAGCCTAATATATATAACCTCCTATAGAGTTGAGATCCTCAAAAAACAAGGGCAAAAAAAAAACAAATGGGTTAATCCTAACCACTCATTTTTTCATCATCCACTTTTCCACCTTTTTCTTAAAACTCAAATATCTAGCAAACGATAAATCGTTAAACGAAAAAAAATACACCATCGCGACGAGTATTTTTTTATCTTTCTATAGAGGGGCACTTATATATACTTTCGACGAACTTTTTTCGAATTTTTTTTTTCAATCACGTCAGAAAAAATCTCATGGGATTTTTTGAAATCACATGAGATTGTGATACAAATCTCATGTGATTTTTTCAGACGTGATTTTTTCAGATGTGATTTTTCGACGAACTCTTTTTTCGAATTATTTTTTTTCAATCACGTCTTAAAAAATCACATGAAATTTGTATCACAAATCACATGTGATTTTGTGAAATCACATGAGATTGTGATACAAATCTCATGTGATTTTTTCAGACGTGATTGAAAAAAAAACGGAAAAAAAGTTCGTCGAAAGTATCGCAACGAGTAATTTTTTATCTTTCTATAGAGGGCACTTATATATATATTTTCGAAGAACTCTTTTTTCGATTTTTTTTTCAATCACGTCTGAAAAAATCACATGAGATTTGTATCACAATCTCATGTGATTTCAAAAAATCCCATGAGATTTTTTCTGACGTGATTGAAAAAAAAAATTCGAAAAAAGTTCGTCGAAAGTATATATAAGTGCCCCTCTATAGAAAGATAAAAAAATACTCGTCGCGATGGTGTATTTTTTTTCGTTTAACGATTTATCGTTTGCTAGATATTTGAGTTTTAAGAAAAAGGTGAAAAAGTGAATGATGAAAAAATGAGTGGTTAGGATTAACCCATTTTTTTTTTTTTCCCCTTGTTTTTTGAGGATCTCAACTCTGTATCTAATTTACGACCATTTTTTATACAAAAGACTTAGAACAATCGCATTTCAGACAAAACAAACACACACATATATACAATGTATATATACTTGGACAGATTAGAAAATGATTCTGCAGCCATCCAGACTTCCAGGTGTCACTTTCAGTCTTTGAAGAATCCAGAAATAAGCTGAAGTCCAGCAAGCTCAACTCTATCCCTACAAATTTAAATAACCACACAATAAGTCTGTGTCAACTCATAACCATGTTTAGAATGATATAGTATGCTACGAGTATATTTTAATTCATATAAAAATAAGAGCTTTTTGCTGATACTCAACGTAATAACGAATTCTAATTGGTGGAGAAAATTTTCTTACGCTGGCCGAAACTCGAGCCCACATACAATGAGGCCAGACATAATTCCTTCAAGACTTGTAAATTTCATATCAATAGAAAGAGAGCCATCCTTGAATTCATGAGTTGAGTTAAATTTACAAAGTTGAATCTCCATCCATGTATCTTCCCTTTGTTTTGGAAACTGAGTGAAATCGTGTACATTCAGTAGGCTTGGGGTTATAAAATAAGCAAATTCAGCCTCATTATTTTCTTGGTGGAGTATGTCTCGTACTTTTACCGGACAATGCAGACCCTCACAATTCTCTGAAAGCTTGAACACAAGGTAACACACATATTCTGTATCCGGTGACAACATTTGACTTTTGATCGTGCAATTGATATGAAATACTTGTTGTGGTAAAAGCTCAATCACCTTTTGGAATCTGCATGATTGATATAATATGATCACGCCAATATAGAAGGTTAGGACTTAAAGTTATCAGATCTAGTTTTTTCATGAGAAATTTCAACTATCTGGTTTCAATAGATGAGCACATAGTAAATGTAACATTAGGAAAGCAGTTAATGGAAACTGTAACGTAGTTCGGAAAGCAAACCTGGAATGGGCTAATGGTATTGTACGAAACTGTTTCACATTAGAAGAGTTGTGTAAAGCAGTCTTTGCGGAAATCATAAAAAGTTTCTTTCCGTTTACTTTGCCCAACCAGAACAACTTGTCATAGTTTGTGTATTCAAATATTCGTTTTAACTTAGTTGGCAATTGTTGCAGTTGATCCAAAATAAAGTTTGATTCCAAAACGTGTGGGACTTCCTTTAACTTTCCAATTTCGTCATGCTTCACCTGTATAAAAATCATGTAACTTAGAAGATAGAACATGAATTTTTTTTTCCATACATCCACCACCTTAATATAAACAGAAGAATATAGAATGCAAGAAATAAAATTTGTATTGCTTACCTCAATCGCTCGAAATTCAATGCCTTCAACATAAATTGCACCATCTCCACAATGGTATGATGAAAAGCACTCTGATAGAAACTCAAAAACGACATCTTTGTTCTGATGCAAGAATCGGTACAACTCAATCATCATCCACTCGTTATCTCTCCATGTTGCAAAATACGCATTTAGACTTTCGTGCCCCTTTCTGTACTTTAGGTTAACATACACAGGTTTACTTGAAAAGTTTCTTGAATCACAAAATTTGAAGACTAAATAGACCCCATAAACAACATTTGGAGATAATAATTGAGCTCTTGTCTTGATTTCGATGTTCAAGTTGGAAATATCTAACATCTCGACTACTTTCCCAAACCTGCACATATTATAAATATAAAAGTCCCAATCAGTCATAGCCTTTGTTCCCCATACACTTCTACTTTTGTGTTTTGTAATTCTTTTGACCCGAAATAAATGAGATACATTAATATTTCGGGAGGTTCAAATTTAAATGTATTGTATCAGTAACAACACAAATGACCATAATAATATTGTTATTGCCAGATAAAATCACTATCTTATAAAGATATAAAAAATGGAATAGCAAGATGCTAGCAAAGTTTATAATTCATGGTCGTGAAAACTGAGGACCAAAACAGGGACATTCCTCAAACACCAGTTGAACATAGAAATCGAGCTACCGACTTCAGAGAGCAATTATATCAAACATACCACCCGGACACCAAATTACACTATCAGAATCAGTTGAGAAAACGCTGAAACCTTATAATAAGAATTTCAATTTCTACCATTTTCACCGTTGAGCCTCAAAAACGCAGAATTTGAAGTTGGTGCACTCAGGTTGTTTACCTTTTAACTAGCACTCCACAGAGAAAGTTGACAACACAGGTAACATAACCAACCAAGTTTATCAATTTGAGGTATCCATTACTTTCCCCCTCATAAAAAGAACAGAAAAATCCAATTCTGAAAAAACTTTTTTTTTTCACATAAGGGGCAATTCCATATTTCCCCAATATAAACATCAAAATTCCGTATTTCCCAAAAATGCAACAAAATCAATGTATGTTATGCATTATTCATTTGTAAGTTAGGTAAATATGGCATTTTGAGGTTTATATTGGGTAAATATGGAATTATCCCTACATAATTTGTCAAAAATAACCTCGAGTCCTTTTGATGAACCAAAAAAATGCATGTCTTGGCAAGTTTCCCAGTTATACAATATAAGTTCAAAATACATAGGTGTGCCGTAAACTAATTATTATGCTACTGTAAACAGCTTGTTATTCATAAAACGGTATAGTTACTGAATTCCAAATAAAAAAGTATACTGTAATTAAAATAAACTTCTAACATCAATGCGTTTGTACACTTATCACTTAATACTAACAAATTTAGAGAGGTAGAGAGAATAACCTTGATTCTGGAAGAGATTTCAACTCATGTCGACAACTGTTTTTGTAGGAAAACATTGTCGCTGAAACCATTTCATTTCTTTCTCCATTACCATTGAATGATAGCAACTATTGTATAACAAAAAAAATTAGAATCGATTTTTATGATAGGTAAATGCATGTGTGATTTTGCATTATCCCTCAAAAAGGAAAAGATACATAGAAAACGGGAGACACAAGAACAAAGTAATTACCACGTTGTCCTGTTGAAGGAGGATTCCCTTTGAAAAAATGTTGTAAATATCCTCTTTCTTGATGGTAGAATAGATTTCAGGGCACTTTGACATCTGGATTATATCTTTATAGTCTTTAGGTAATTTGGGCTCCCATTTCTCATAATCCTCCTGCAAATACATTAATCAATTAATAAATCATGTTTCACACAGCTCTTAGGGTTAAAGGACATAGTTTAGATATATATGAATCAAAAGTTTGCTAATTTTGTCAAAATATAGAAACTTACCTGAATTTCCAATGATTTCTTGAGTTGTATGACCACTTCAGCAGCTGTTGGTCGTCTTTCTCTCCTGTGATGTAAGCATTGAAGGGCAATCCTTGTAAAGGTAATAAATGATTGTGGCACAATCTGTTCTTTGATACCTTCGAACACTAACATATCAAGTTTTCCTACATGATAGTGGTGTTTAGCCAAAAAGGGTAAATAAAGATACTCATCATCTAGCTTTTCAGATGATTGTTTCCCACACAATATGTCAAATAAAACCGAACCCAGTGAGAATATATCAGACTCTTGAGTTAAGAAGCCTGTTTTCGAGTGTAGTGGGTCACGATAGCCGATTGTGCCTATAACATTGTCGATGACATAGTCTACATTATGATTTGTTGGACATACTAAGGAAAGCCCAAAACCGGTCATTTTTGCTTTCCAGTCATCAAATAGTAGAATGTTGCTGCTGCTGATGTCCCTATGTATTACCAATTCTGGACTTGAAACATTTCCATGAAGAAACTCCAACCCAATTGCAATATCGATGCATATTTTAAGCCGCATCACCCACGTAAGACTATCGTCACTCAAGTACTTATCAAGACTACCTCTGGATGCACACTCGTATACAATAATTTTTTCATCCTCTTCGTCACAGTAGCCTACAAGAACAATGACATTTTCATGTTTATACTCCGTAAGGATTTCTAGCTCTGTCATAAATTCAGCATCTTTTGCAACAGACTTCCTATCCAACCGCTTTGCTGCAATGATATTATGTCCATGAGCGTGAGTAACTACTCCTCTGTAAACATTCCCAAAATCTCCATGTCCAATGATATTGTCTTGACTGAAATCTTGTGTGGCTAACTTTACGTCTTCAACTGACAATTTTAGGTTGTCCTTATGGTTCTCCTATGAATCATTGTGAATCATGGGTCAGTATGTTGATTGATAAGTAAAAACTAAACTGAAACTACTACCTATTATCTAAAATTATCATTGTGAATTACCTGAGAGTTTAGCGCTTTTTTGAGTTCTTTGATGACAACTTCTATTGTTGGACGTTGCGCTTGAGTTTCTGCCACACATCGAAATGCGATTTCTAAAAAGATGTCCAAAGACTCTTTATTGGGTCCTTTACTCAAAGAAAAGACATGTTCATCGGTCTCCTCCTTTATTTTGTGATCGACAATTTCCATTATTGTTCCCTTTTCAAAATGATCTCTTGCAATGGGTGCAATTCCTTTCTCATTCACCTTGGTGTATACAGAATCATAGGCCAACCTCCCGGTTAAGATCTCAAGCAACACTACTCCAAACGAGTAAATGTCTGATTTCTTATTTAATCGACCATACTCCTGATATTCTGGATCCAAATACACATATGTACCTGCAATCATATTGGTATAGATAGTGCAGGTCGCTTGATCTGCTGGGTGGAATTTGGAGAGCCCAAAATCCGCAATCTTTGCCTTCCAATTATCTCCCAATAGAATATTATCGCTTTTGATGTCACGGTGTATCATCTTTTGTTTGCCATGATCTGTGTTGTTGTGAATGTAATTCAAACCATGTGCAATATCAAGACATATATTTAGACGTTCCACCCAAGTAAGATTAGTCATTTTATCACTGCTTCCCAAATAGCTTTCAAGACTTCCTTTCGAAGCATGCTCATAAACCAGGATCATTGCCCCGTTACCTTCATAACAAAAACCCAGAAGAGATATTATATTCTCATGCTTACAACTAGTTAGAGTTTCAATTTCTGCAATGAACCCTTGTTCTCCTTCTTTATTGTTAATGCGCTTTATTGCTACCGTGCTTCGTTTTTTGGGTAAATCGCATTTATCCACCCCTTCATTCGACGAGGAATTACTGCTGTCAAGAAGTTCAAGATTTGCTTTGTACACTTTACCAAATCCACCTGATCCAATGCAATATGCGTCGTCAAAATTCTTGGTTGCCTCGTTTATAAGATCTAGTGCTATCTTCAAGTGTTCAAAGTTCTTTTCCTGCAACATTATGGAGTCATGCAGCACCTCATTAACGCTTTCAAGGATTGGATTGAAATAAAAATAATGTTTTTTATAATTGATTTGTTACAAGTTACTAGTAGGAAAATGATTCCATCCCTAGAATTAATGTCAAAATTGAAAATGAAGATTATTTGAGAGTAAATATGGCATGTTTCAAAATGACAGGAGTCAAAGAGTTCCCCATTGGTTTACAACGACATGTCGTTAGTTTAAGGGTTTATTTAATTTTGTTCTCAATCATTCTCGGATGACAAATTAATTTTTTTACTTTTAATAAATTATTCCTCCCTCTTAAAGGTTTATTTAATTTTGGGTCCCTTTTATTTTCATATTCACCACATTCATTACAAAAATCTAGTTTTGTATAATATTTTAGTTTTAATTCAAAATTATAATCTATGAATTTTGAAATATAAAATTCAATGTTACAAAACATAATAATGTAAAATCAAAATCACATGTGCACAGTCTTTTACATTATTACTCATCTTTTTGTTAGGCGACTAGGTTATTGGCCCAAGCCCGACGAGCTTGTGGTCAGTTGCCTAACACTTTTTACCAAAAAATGGTATAATGACTTAATGAGGATATAGTGGTTATACGTTAAATTAGAAAACATCAGTCAATAATATAAGTAACTTTTGCTTATTAATTAAGATAATTGGTAATCGGCCTCAAATTAAAAGTTTAAGGAAATTAATTACCTTTAAACGGTTGGATGATGTACATTCAACTGGATTTTCACGTTTCCACTGGAGTTGCAAAGCTTTCTCAAGTCTATTGACAACTTGATCTATATGCGGACGTTTTGCCCGTTCCTCTTGTATGCAGTAATATGCTGTCTCTGAGAAGATTTTGAATGCTTCGGGGTCCATCTGTTCTCGTATATGTGGATCTATCATATCATCTAAATGAGATTTGGCCAGTTGACTTAATAACCCCTCTCCCAACTCTTCATCTGGAAGAACTGCACTCCTTCTGCACAAGACTTCGAATAATACAACACCGAACGAATATATATCAGACTTGTGGGTCACACCCCCAGTCTTTTTATATTTTGGGTCCAGATACACATTTTTAACAATATCACGAGTAAGAAGAAGACGGTTCCTCCGAGGTACCGTGTTTTTCAACGAAAATTCAAAACCAGATAACTTGGGTTCCCATTTGTCATCTAGTAAAATTTTCGAGCTCCTGATGTTGCAATGTATGACACTAAAATCACGTCCAACATCATAATGTAGGTAACTTAATGCATTTGCAACGCCCATACATATCTTTAACCTTTGCATCCATGTGAGGGTCTCGTCACTCAAATATTTGTTGAGACTTCCGTTGGCCTCTTTCTTGTATACCGTAATCATATTGTTATTCTCATCGCAAAACCCAATAACAGACACTAGATTCGCATGATTGAGACTAGAAAGCAACGACTTCTCCATCCTAAACTTTTTGCTCTCATCTTTTTTATATCTATGATAGAACCCCCGTGCAACAATATCGATGACCTGTCCGGAATGCAACATACGGCCTTGGTAAACCAATCCAACTGTTTTTTTTCTGATGATATTTTCGGGAGCAAAGTTGTTGGTTGCGGATCCTATATCTTCAAAGTTGAGCTGTGAGTGAGAAAGGTATTTGAGGGAAGACATTATTGTCTTTTTGCTTAAATGGGATTCAACGCCTGTAGATATGAAGTGACTCTTTGAACCCTATATGTACCAAAGAAGACAACATTAAAAAATGCACAGATTCACAGGGTGGAACATTTATCAAAAGAAAACTATATATGGCGAAGAGCTAAGTAAGCATAAGAGGGAATCTTGTGTACGAGTATCATTTGAAGAATAGTTGGCAAATGTAATATTGGTCAACTTAGCTTGGAAAAGATTCTCTTATATTTGCATGTTATCTCTACACGTATAACTAGAGAACCTCCATTTAACCATAACACAACCACCATCTTTACGACAGCTATAATAGTTTAGGGAAGTGATATGTGAAGATAATAAAATATTATAACTTTGAGCTTCTTTGTTGACTCCACCCTGTGCGTTTTTATTATTCACAGTTAATAAGAAAACTTTGAAGCTGAATATTATAAAGTTTCATCACGTAACATAGTTTATTTCAAATTCTTTTTCTGTGTACAAATTATGCCCCCTCTCTACTCGTATATATCTTTCTTTATCGTTTCTCTTGTTTTGACATTTTTCTTTTTTTAATGATTTCAATGGCTTATAACAAGACATGGAAAAATAATTACCTCCTCATGACTGGATGATGTCCCTCCAACTTCGTCCGCAACTGATGAGTGTTCCTTTAACATCAATGGCAACAAATACAACAATAAGTAAATAGACGTTGCTCGTATTATAGAGTAGTTATTGTGATAGAAAGATACAGAGAAAAAACCATCTTACAACATTTTCACATTGCAATTGAAGTTCCAACGCTTTCTCAAGTCCTGTGACTATCTGATCCAGATTTGGGCGTTGCGCTTGTTCTTCATTCAAGCACCCATACGCTGTTTCCGCGAAACAGTTCAATGATCGCGGGTTCATTTGTTTCCATAGATCCGGATCAATTATACAATCGAGTGTTTCCTCTCTATAATGAAAAATTGCCACCGGAGCCAAATACTTATTATCTTGATCGTCACTCACTGATTTCCTACCACACAATAGTTCAAACAATACTATCCCAAAGGAGTAGATATCTGACTTTTGGCTCACACTTTTAGTCTCAATATATGTTGGGTCTCCATACCCAGCCACATACCGAAGTTTATTAGTATGAAATGAATGGTTCCTTCGGGAAGCTTTAATCTTCATGGAAAATTCAAAAATAGATAACTTGGGTTCCCAATCAGCATTTAATAGAACTGTTGCACTGCATATGCACCGATGTATTACGCTAAAATCACGTGGCTCGTCATAATGAATGTAGCTCAACGCATGCGCAAGACCGACCGAGATCTTCAATCTTTGCACCCATGTCAACAACGTAGCATCACTTAGATAGTTGCTGAGACTTCCCATTATTTCATGCCTGGTTATGATGATATTTTCCCCATTTTCATCACAAAAGCCAACTAATGAAACCAGATTTTGGTGCTTGAGACTAGAAAGTATCAAAACCTCAGTCCAAAACATTTCATCGCCATCTTTATTAAACTTCCGAGCAGTGATTTCAATCAACTCACCGGACCACGAGAGCTGTCCCATGTATCTCTTTTCATATCCACCTTTAAAGACAACATTTTTGTCATCAAAGTTGTTGGTGGCTGATAGTATACTTTTAAGGGGGATTTTTAAGTGAGCAATGTCGTTGATGCGCGAAGACATTATCTGTGTATCAATAAAAACGTGAGTTACAAAAAGCTGTGTGGATTCGTATATAGTTTACAGCCCTGACTACCGGGCAGAGCTTAAGGTGTAGTTAATACACAAAACTTTCCTAATTAACAAAAAAATGCATTGAATACACATTAAATGACCTTATAAATTACTATATTTAAATGTGAATTTAATGCATTTTCTGGTTAGTTAAGAAAATTTGTGTGTATTATATACACCTTAAGCTTTGCCCAGTGGGCAGAGTTTAGCAAAACCCTATTACTTTTACATAAAGATTAATTATTTATTTATCTTCGATATCCACAACAACCATCGATGAATATTTATAATGTATACATTAAACGGTTAAATTGGCGCTAATGTTTGGTTTTGCATAACTTATATATTCTATGTTAAAGGACAACTAACTAAAGGGCGTTATCTAAACTACATATAATAGAGGAAGGCTAAACTCAAATTTAAACAATCTAACTACACATCCTTGTTGTACAATTAACTTATGCACCAACATAGATGTTTAACACATTTAATATTTAATCATTAAAGGACCCTTCAAGGCTTCAATGGAAAAATACAATCAATAAACCATATGACACAAATCAAACAAGCAATTAGAATAAATTTTTAAATACTCTCATAAAAAACACTAAAACAATAATGTAATAAATATTAATACAATCTATCATGTGTATGTTCTTTACTATCCGATTTTAACATAACATAATTTGTCATTTTTTGATGTTATTATAACTTAAAATTCCTATAAAATTATTGTTATAGGAAACATATTATCAATGGTTAAAAAAAAGGAAACATATTATCAAAAGACATTTTAAGCGAATTAACCAAACCGAATAAACCGAACACTCCGATAACCGAAATGATGAACACCTCTATTCTAAATACATTTTCTTATGTAGTAATTTTATTTCACATTGTTTTGCCAAAAAATTCCGTGTCCTTATTCACCTTAAATTTAACAGAAGATGGAACTTACCTTTGCCAAAAGCAATGTTCGCATGTAAAATAAGAGATTTATTGTTGTCTGTTTTTTTTTAAAGAGTAAAAGGTGTTTCTGTTGTGCTATTTTGAAGTATATCGATTATTTTATATTCAATAAATACTGATAATCAAAAGTTGTGCTTGAATAGAAGATTATTACGCTCGTCTGTTAAGGATAAAACACAGTTTCAAACCACATTAACCATACACACTCTCAAACACTCGCATAGTTTGTTCGAGCCGTCAAACACCCGTGCTCTCTCTAAACTTCTTAACATGACCAATTGAACATCATAATTCTATAAAGGTTACGTAGAGGTAACCTACTTACATTGCACTTATTATGTCGAGATTTTTAGATATAGCATTAAAATATCGGTACATATATAAACGAAAGGCATGGCTTTAAATTGTCGATGAACAATAAAAGGCAAGATTCATCCATACGGTTAACATATGAGTACGGAAACAACCCATAAGTTAGCGAAAACCGTCCGTGCAATTTACTTTCAATTACGGAAACAGTTTCGTTACATCCCGAAACCAGATTTACGTATTTTATTATTTAAGTGCCTTGTATAAGTTAGACTATAAGATTTAAGTGTTAAAAGACTCTTATGATTGGTTGGTCAATAAGTTTTGAGTGACAAGTCAAACTATAAGTCAAGTTAATTAAGTAAAATTGTTATAGAAAGTTATATGTGGCAAATAATATAATAATGAGACTTGCGAGACCATTTCTGCCACACTTGGAAACTTGTACCAGAATTAGGCAGTCAAAATGCCTTGACCTTCCATAACTTTTCAAAATGCAAGAAGAGGGAAGAACCAATGTAGTCTTGAACCAATGTAGTCTTGATGATCAAATTGAATTTTAAGAGATAAATACCTAGCTATCATCCCATTGGTGAGCAGAAAAAACCGAAAAAACCGAAACCAAACTGAACCGAAAAAACCGACCGAAACTAGAAACCGATGGTTCGGTTTTTACTTTTTCAAAAACCGAAAAATTTCGGTTCGGTTTCGGTTTTCGTCCAAAAACTGAACCGTAAAAACCGAACCGAACCGAACCAATTTTATAATAATATATAATTAATATAATACTCCCTCCGTCCCATATTAAGTGTCCAGATTGACTTTTCTAAAGTTCCTTTCATCAACTTTGACCGTAAATATATCTATTTGTATTATATAATACCTAATAAAAATTATACCAATGAAAAATACATTCAAAACTCTATCCATTCATATGTTTTGCATCAAGTATCATATAACATAAGAAGAAATAATTAAGGTCAAAGTTGAAGAAAAAAGACTTAAAAAAGTCAATCTGGACACTTAATGTGGGACGGAGGTAGTAATACTTAACCCAGGACAAGTTACCGGTTATCACACAAATCGAACTACAACAGACACTATGGCCCTATATATATGTATATATATATACTAGTTACGTAACCCGCCCAACGGGCGGGTTCGGTTCGTATTTTTTTTGGCAATCTTTGTAAACATAGAATCTTCATTCCTCTTTTTCGTTTGATTCTTTGTTGTGCGACATTTGTAAAAAGAAAACCAATCTTTGTTATTATATGCCCAACGGACTCACACCCAACAGGCGGGTTTGGTTCTTATATATTTTTTGGAGACGGTTCATAAATATTTTTTGTACACAATGAGCGGGTCCACTTCATAATAATATAGATAATACGCCTATGTAATAATCAAAGGCAAAGCCGAAAGGCCGCTTACTAAAAACTAATTTACCCAATGTATGGCATCTTCCAATATATTTCATCTGTCAAATATACACCTAAAATTCCTGAAGGGAAATTGATGACCACTAAACACTCAAATTATTTGTTTAAATAGTTTGTATTTGAATGTAAAAACAAACAAAAATCATCATCATATATGAACACTGACTGAATGATTTTGTAGTGAGGTGATTGTATAGGATCAAGAAACCATTTTGCAGCATTAGCAGTACTTAATTATTATGGGGTTGAGGACTTATTCACAAAACAATTTGGGGTATGAATGTAAACGGAATATTATGAGGCTTGTACCACTACAAACATAGAAGCGAACCATGCCTGAGTAGTAAAACTTTATTATTTATATTCTTCCTAGATCCGAAAGTGGAAAATACTTTGTATCGGATTTCTAATATCCAACGTACATAATAATCCTTGACCTTAACTCTATTATTTCCATGTCTATTGAGTATCCAGATCCTAGATACATATCGAGTAGATGCAGTGACAACAGTAATTAATTTTTTTTATTATCTTGCATGTTATCTACCTGTCCTACAGTGCAGCACTGCAACCTTCTTTTATTGCAATCGCTGCTTAAGGTCTTCTCCCGCTTGTCATGCTCAAGAGAAAGGATTTCGATGTTTTATTCACTCTATTTGCAGCCTGCAGCACCAAATTTACATTAGCGAAGGTCATATAGAGAAGTTACCACAACATGAGGTGCGAATAATATATGAATTTGAGGAGCAGATATGCTTCTTTTGTTGTATGCTTTTGTGATGTTGTTCTACTCTCTGTTTAATAACTCTAATATTCTTTACCAGGTTAATAGTTGGAATCAGTTTCATGCAATGACATTTGTAAAAATAGCATTAGACCCAAAAAACATCACTTCTGATTTACTCGTCAATGGGGTGTTAATGTGGTACTCAGAGTTGAAAAGAAGGGTAACTGGAATCTTACTGACTCAGGCAAGTAGTATACATGGCTTGCAAGGTTATTGGGTAAAAGTCATTCGCAGGTACTCATCGGATATCGATTTATCCTAGTGTCAGACTCTACAACTTTCGTTAAAAAGTACTTAGTTCCACTTTGTTATTATAGGCCAAATTAAAGGAATAAAATGAAAGGGGTTATCTCCGTTAGCGGTAATTCACCGCCTGATCTTCCTTCCCTATCTTATGATGATGAGAAAAGCGCCCTTCTATTTCTCAAGGATTAAATTCCTATGTGGATTGCAATTGTTAGCTAACTAACCATCGTCCTAATATCTGCTACTACTCTTGCACATATCTTCCATCAACTCAAGGTGGGTACTACAGTGCTGTATTTATTCTTTTTAGTCCCCGCGTTGTCCTTTTGCGTAATGCTTTGGATGTGGACTCACTCACGGTCCTTAGCATCAACTATGGAAAGCCTCGTCATCTTTAATAAATGGAGGTTTGCATAGAATTATTGTGCACCGGATCACCGCTTCAGAACTTGGACTCCTTTTGTAAGTAGAGTGGACGAAAAACTGATATTCTTTCTCATAGTGAAGACCTGAAGCACTTTCAATTCGTTAAAGGATTTGTAGACAAGATATTGTGAGGCAGCCTTAACTATTTGTTGGTACTGTGACTCTTTATCAGGTTCCATTTATACCTTTTGTTTCATGACTAAGTGCAGTCCCTTGTAACTTAAACGGATCATAAATTAGCAATTTTTTCACAAGTACAAATAAAGTTTAAAGAATTACACTACGAAAAGAAAAACAAAGTTAATGCCACTTACTTCGATAATTTGTGATCTGATATATAAATTTACGGAAACATCCACTGTGTAAAATACTTTACGACTTAAAATAGAACACAGTTACGATCTGAGATACAATCAAGTATTCATCACGATAAATGCTACCTTGGTGAATACCCAAAATCACATATCTTTAATAAGGGAGCAGGGCTTCCATCTATCAATGTGTTTTTAACTTCAATTCCGTTGACATACTTGTTGCAAACGATGCAAATGAACAGAGAAAAAGAATGGACGAATAATGTCTTTAATATGCTTTTAGACTAGATTCTAAAAGATGCAAACAATATTTTATTCATTATCAAGTATTTTCCAACAATCTTATTGGAGGTCATCTAAACACACCATAGGCATGAGATAGATGGACCGTGTTATAAGTTTATTGGAAGAAGTATTGTGCCTGCACAAAAGTGAAATAAGAAATATGTTAAAAATCAGTTACTCACGTTGACACACGAAACTTGCAATACATGTCTTCCCTTTTGAGCTTTGCTATAGTCTCCTACCCACACAAAAATATAGCGCATGTCATGCACCAATTCTTTCTCCTAACTATGTTCATTAAATATTCCACTTGTCTCACGAACATCGTTAAGTTTATAAATTTTAAATTTTCATGTCATAAAAATAACTGATAGCCATAAATTTATAATCTTTGACATTTGACACTCAATTCACGAGAAAGTTTAGAGTAATACTTTAGACATGCCCGAAGAATACTAATAGAAGCGGACTTCACATCCAGCTGATATTATAACCACATGGTTTACCTTTATAAGTACGTAACCAACAGATGGAAATGATTCTACTGAACAGTATTACGCATTCAATAGTGCTATGGTAAATTGATCAACGGAATGGGAAATTGGATTTACTGAACAAAATAATAGGAAAAAAAGATATTGAATTTATCTTCCAAAGAATGATTTTGTAATCTTATCATTCAATATGTACTCACATTTGTTTTATAATATAGTTGATGTGCACGTATTGTTTTTAATAAATATTTTCTAAATTTTTTTCCATGATTTGGACGAATATCAATCTAATTATTGAGTATATCTTGAAATATATTTTTGAAGATTAAAATATATCAACATGTGTTTTTTTAGAATATATTATTATAATTAGTAAAACACAAATGGTGGCTTGGTTTAGTTGGTAAACTTGATTTGAATTTAACCCTAGGTCATAAGTTCAAACCTTGCCATGGGCAATATTTTTTTTTTAAATTCAAAAAAAAAATTCGAAAATTATAAAAAAATTTAAAAAAATCCGAAAATTATAAAAATCCAAAAATTAAGTGTGTCATGTCATCATTGAGGTGGCGTCCAGTCACTAAATCATATATATACAGTCATAGTTAGCCCCATATATATGTTATAGATATATATATATATATATATATATATATATATATATTATTTTTTTTATTAATAAATTACTAATATAACAATTATATTTTTTAATTATGTTCATAATTAATATTAATTATATAATAATATTATTATATTTATATTATATAATAACTTAATTATATTTATATATTAATATACTTTTTATAATTTTTTATATAAATATTATTATTAATTTAGATTAAAAAATATTAATTTATAATTTATATAAATAATTTAGTATATTAAATAATATTTAATTATAATATATATTTTACTAATTTAATATATATTATATTAATAAATATTAATATATTTATTCTAAATAATAATTAATTATTAAATATTTATAATTTTTAATTCTAATAGTAAATTTTATTTATAATATTTAATTAAAATATATATATATATATTTTAAATTAATTTAAATATTTATACTATTATATGTGTAAATAAATATATTATATATATATCTTATAACCCCATATAAATGGGGTATCCCTACAACCCTAAATCGAATTAATGTTATATACTCCTACTTATAGCCTCCCTACTCCCTACTTAATCAATTTATGTTTCTCACCTCCCCCCTACTACATCATCCCCCATGTGTTGTGTGTCACCTCTCGACTAGTTTCCAAACTAATTTAATTAGTGCATATTTTCTTAAGCGCCCAGGAACCCCACCAGTCTCGTTTGCATACCCAGGAAATACTGAACACAATTCCTTATTCCCACATCCTAGCCACGCCACCTCTTACATGACACCCCCCCACTGGTATCCCTCGAGATTAGTTGGGCCAACTTATGTAATTATTGTAAACTAAAAGTTTGTTGGGTTAAAACTAAATAATCTAGTTTTAGGGGATTTTAGGAATTTCTAAATATTATTGCTAAAAACTGTCACACTTTTTTTAAATAACCTCCCGATTTAAGAGGGGAAAATAAATTGGTTTTAATGATCATATCTTGTGTGTGCGTCTTGTATCACATATTTTTCTCACTAATCACCATAAAAACCTCTCCCATCTCATGATGCTATAAGAAAAAAGGTCCTCATTCCTTAGATCTTAATACTCCATAAATGTTTTAGATGTTAATACTCCATGTGTCTTTTTCTTTGTTAATGTAGAATGCAAGAAAAGACACGTTGGTGGGTTTGGGTTGGTGCAAATGTAATTGATATGAGCAAACAAGATGGGTTATATTGATGGATATGTGTTAGTCGACGATTTACTTTGTGTAGTGCCCGGGATTTACGATCGACGACCGGTTCAATTTCAATATATTGTTAATGATTATGACTATTAATACTCACTTTAGGTCCATAATTTTTGAGAATATACATAAGTATTCATTAAGATTTTTTCTCAAATTATTGCAGATTTGTGAATACCGAGGATACACCCTTGCTGTATACAGACAGATTATGTAAGCACTTCTTTTTTTCTTAATTAGAGGTTTAGAGGTTTTTGTTCCAATATGGTTTTGGTCATGTCGTAGATTTATTGTTTTTATTGGGTATGCGATGCAAGTGCAACCATGGTGGGGAAATTAGGCACGGATCAGCAAATGAAAAACTGAACTAAATCACGAGACCAGAACCAACTATATTTGGCCTTGGTCTAAGAATTATTATAAATCATTTTGCCATCACATTTTCAAGAAAAGATTCAAAATTTACATCAATATCACATTGAAAAAATATCCCTTTTAAGGAATGATTTGAAATTTACTTCAATTGCAATTTAATTCTTCAGTTGCATAAACATTAACGAGTAAATCAAACTTTATACAAAATATGAGCAATCTAAACAAAAGAAAACTATGGTTAGTTCGCTAAATGCAAAACAAGTTAGTAAGAATTTTAGGTAAATTAAAGTTAGTTAAGATCCATAGTGAAATATAAAAGTTACAAAAACATAAGCAGATAATGAATAAGTTGGAGATTATATACTAAAAAAATGATTAATATACGAACCGCTACCAGATGTTGGGGATCATGTTCATGTTCATGTGTGTTTGTTTAATTGAGGTTGGTATGTGTTGATTTTTTAATGATTTTAGCGAGTGAATTGAATTATATAATTGGTTTATGTTCATCATTACTTTTGTGAATGTTATATTCTGTGGTGTACGGTCACAACTCTGGTTTTAATTTTATTGTCCATGCCCCTTGTGATCCTTGCAATCGACTTGCAATTATTTGTGATATTCTTCACGTAGAATACCACACATCTTTCATTTTTTGCGAATATAGAATATTGAAATATTTTCACTGGTGTGATTATGATTTATAAGGGTTTTATGTTATGATTAAGGTGCCTTATGGTGACTTGTCGAGTCATGAGTTATAGTTCGCACATATATGTTTTTGTTTACGGCTTATTTTATCAACTACTTTTACAATTAATTTAAAATGGCATAATTTGATATAACTAGTTTTTTTGTTTTTATATATTTGTTTCAGGGGATGACTCAATCATAGGAATGACGATGTGTGATAAAGATGATAAATTGATGCACTTGTGCTTTTAGATGGGGTGCATAAATGTTCATGACGTTGTGCATATATGTTCTAAAAGCCGTGCATATATGTTCTCGAAGATTGCACACATGTTTTGAATGATAAAGATGATAAATTGATGCACTTGTGCTTTTAGATGGGGTGCATAAATGTTCTCGACGTTGTGCATATATGTTCTAAAAGCCGTGCATATATGTTCTCGAAGATTGCACACATGTTTTGAATCTCTTGCACATCTATAACAATATACATTTGTATTTAAATTGTGTTTCATTTGATATCAAATTTTGTGTAATGTATTTACATTTGAGCTTTTTTATAAATTTAGAGATTACATGTTATGTTTTTGTTTTTTATTATAAATTTTCGAAGACAATGTACACTAAAAACATATATGCAATTACAATTTTAAGAAAAAAAAAACTAGTTTCATGGCTAAATAATTGTACGCAAGAAACGTATGTAAATTAACAATACTTAAGAAAAACACATATGTACCTTATTTTTTTAAAAACTTGTATCTTAAAAAAAATTAGATAAAAAAAAATTAACCAAAAAAGTCCGAAATTTTAGAGATTTAAAAAAAACATTTTTTTAATTAAAAAATTAAGAAAAAAAGTCAAAATGTGTTTTTCCTATTATACCCTTTTGAATTTAAAAAATATATTTAATATAACTAAATTCTTATTGGTTTAAAATGGTTCTGTAGGTTCTGTACAAAAAAGTGGTTCTGCAAAGAACGGTCCCCTATATATATATATATATATATATACATACATATATATACATACATATATATACATACATATATATACATACTTATACATAGAGTAACATATATATACATTATATATATATATAGATATATAGTTATATATATGTATATACTTATTATATATCGGAACCCAACCATTTTTATAATAATATATAATTAATATAATATAAATAAATAAATAATAAATTTAATTTTTAAATTCATATTTATTTTGTGGGTGGAATTATAATGTATATATATATATATATATTAATGTTTATATATGTGTTTGTCATTTACGTGTGTTTATTTGACAATATATCATTACATATATGACAATGATCATACTATGTGTATTTTCACTTGTATGTGTGTGTGTCTTATTTATATGTGTAAAATTGTAAAAATTTGGATAATCATTATTAGGCTCATATTGACAAAAAAAAGAATAACCAATTTTCTATGTAAAACAAGTTTATTAATATAAATTAGCCACAATCAAATATAAACGGTTTGAAATTGAAAAAACTGAACCGAAAAAACCGAAAAGCCAAAAAAACCGAACCGCCAAAAACCGAGCGGTTTCGGTTTTTGCTTTTATAAAAACCGAATATTTCGGTTTGGTTTCGGTTTTAGCCAAAAACCGACCCAAACCGAACCGTGCACACCCCTACCATTAAGGTAAGAATTCCTAATTTTTGTTGAATTGCATGATTTAAAAGTTAGGGTTCATGAGATACTTTGAGAGTTTTGGGTAAAGAAAGGTAATGCTGTTTATGGCTTAAACCCCTTTAATGGGTATTGGTTAAATTAACTAGTGATTTTGAGGATTTTTCATATGATTATGATAAGTGATCATATGCATGTTAGAAATGGGTTTGGATATGTTAATAGGTAGTGTTAGTCCCTCTTTATTATTTATGCATTGAAGAAATGTTAATTGTTTATAATAATTTTTGTTTAGGAATCAAGTGACCTTGGTGACGGTGTTCTTGATAGATTAGCTACGTAGTTGAGGTAAGTAATTTGGTTATAACATGTGGATATATGGATTTTGTCATGTTGTGTATTCTTTGAATATCGTGATTTATGTCAATGGTATGTGTTAAGTATACGGAAGACATGAATTAGTAAGCTTGGACCAAGGATAATGATAGGCTAGTTGGTCATTACTAGCTACAGAAATGGTTAGACTAGTTGTTAACTAATTAAGGTATGTTATGGTTACATTTATGATGTTAATTAATGTTTATTTTCAAGTATTATGTATGCAAGTGATGGGTGGATTTCTGATATGGACTAATGATGGAAGCGTGTAATGCTAGTATGATTGAATTGTGTATAATGACTTGTTATTTTCGGTTACTTCCTAAGAGTAAAGCTTACGTTTTATTCGTTTATTGTGCGAGCGAGTTAAGGTCATGAGCTAAGCCTTAATATGTGAAGCATAGACTTAAAGTACTTGACGTTGTATGTAGGCAAGTAGTGATAGTTAACCATGCTATAACCCTAGTCGAGTCATTATAAATGAGTGTTTTATGTAAGATTCAAATACATGTTGTTAGTGCAGTGAAAGGAGTGTTTGGTACAAGGTCACTTTCACCCATTTTGAGTTAAACGGGTCAAAAATCGTATGAAACTATGTATAATATGTATTTATAATTATATATAAAATATATCTAATTCTGCACATGACTAAAGCATTGGTTTTCATGTTAAAGTGTGGTTTGAGTTCTTTTCACCAAAACTGGATTCGAGAGCTTTACGACGTAGAAGCCTCGTCAACAAAAAATTGTTATAAGAGTTTTGAGGCATTTCAAGTTCATCACTTAAATCTATGGACTATTGGTGTAACGAAAAGTTACATAAATAGTCTTCTTAGTTACGCCACTTTCCACCGCCACTAAATGAAAAATTACATAAATAGTTCGTGTCACTTACTTCACTTTACGAAAAGCGTCCATGTGTTCAACAATTTCAAATACTTTTTTCTATGATTTTAAGTTTTTACATTATGTGGAATTTGTAGCTAATTATTTTTAACTTTTGAGTATAAAACCTCCAATATATTTACCCGACATTGTAATATTATTAGTTTTTACTTAAATTATTTCTATATGTGTAAATACAAAGTATTTTATAAGTGAAAACTAAAACTGATTTAAAAGAGATATTAAAATAACGTAAATGTACATGCTAACATACGCAATTAGCTTCAGTGTCATGAGCTTAGTGCAACGTAAATACCTTTTTATGTGAAGTTGTATTTGTTATAACTGTCGCATACGTGTTGATATCTTGTGGTCCATTATAATAACGTTTGAACTAAACCTATGAGTTCACTCAACTTTATGTTGAAGTTTTAAGCATGTTTTACTCATGTGCTTAGCATGGA
>BQNB010051399.1:0-37031 GCA_026074375.1 Tanacetum coccineum | reverse complement strand
TAATCTATGTTAAACCTATGCTAGACCTATGTTAATCCTAATTCTAACGGATAAGGGGGGTTTTCAGTCTGAGATATTGGCACAGGTTTTGTGGAGACTTAGATCAATTTAGAATACGCTAACACACATAAGCATATTAACAAAAGATAGAAGAATGGTCTAGCCAAATATAAGAAAACTATATTAACTATGATTAATCCAATTAAAACGATGGTTTGTTTATTTAGTGCAATAAGTGCTTATCTCTAGGCAGCATATCATTCCTAGACTAGGCGGTACTTCTTCCTAAGACCTAGACACGTAGAATCTTGTCACAACTAAACGCATCCGCATAAAGCATCCTATTTGCTGATTATAATCTGTCTTAGGAGATTAATAATGGTGATCTTATTTAACCCTAGCTCATGAAGACTTTACCCACTTACTGCTTAATGGCAATTTATATTTTAGTAGTCCACTGTCCAAGTCTTTGCCAAAGGAATCAGTACGTTATTTGTTGATCCCTCAGGATCATCTGCATGAGTCTGATCTCTAGCCTGAAGTGCCTGCATCTGTTCTAGAGCCGCTGATAATTGTCCCTGTAGTGATGAAATATGCGCAATCAATGTCGTTATCAATGACTCTTGTGAAGCAATTTGGTAATCCTGAATCTAGGTGTGAGTTCTATATGCTTGTAGCTCATAGTGAACTGCCAAACTCAATCCCACTGAATGTGCCCAAGCCTCTCGAGAAGCTAGAGCCTCTTGATCCAACAGTAGTGCAGTCTCATGGTGAAACTGTCTATCCTCGGTCAATATGTCAACTCTCTGCAATAACTGAGTCTGTCTGTCCTAAGCATCCTCGATCACAGAATAAATATCTTGAGTGTCCTCCTCCTGAACCGCAGCAAGCTCAATCACTCTAGCATTGACCGGTTCAAGGGTCGTCGGTGCTACCTCCTCAACAGCCTCTTTCGTGTCTACCCAGACATCCCTAATGCCATAACCGACCTCCTTGGCTCTCTAACATCTGGTCTCGGCATCCAGAGTGTCGATAAACCCATAGTCTGCTCTATGACCTCTAGTAGGTCTAGCAGCAGTCGAACTCTCCCCTACCTCATACCTCGATGTGGGAGTAGTCAGACATAACCTCTTACGAGGTGGTAACTCGACCTCAAGAATGTCCTCCCTACGGTCGACTGGTGGTGGTATGGATAGTGATGCTAGTAGTGGTGGTAGTGGTGGTAATGGTATTGGTGATGATGTGGGTACAAGTGGTGATAAGTATAGTGATGATGGTAGAGGTGGTAATGGTGGTGATGGATGTAGTGGATGATGAGTGGATGGTGATGAGGCTCTCAATCTACCCATGGCAGCTCTGAAGCCTAGGGGTGCACGCACATGGTTAGGGCTACCATATGGGTGAGTAACTATAGGAAGTGGTGATGATGGAAGTGCAGGTGCAGCTAAACACCTAGCAAGGTGTTTCTCTGTAGAGGGTGGTGATAGTGAGATAAGTGGTGATGTTGGTGGTGGTGGTAAGGCAAGAAGTCTCTCGACCTCCTCCTCTGATGGAAAAGGCATAGGTGCCTCGAGTCAGATAGATATCTTAGCAGTGGTACGATATGCCGGTGGTGATGGTGGTGTAGTCGCAGACTCATCAGTCTCAAATGGCTCTGTCTCCTCAGAAGAGGGGACATGGTCAACAACGGGTGCAACAACAGATTCGGTCAGAGCTAGATGCTCTTCCTCCTCCTCCTTAGCCTCCTCCTCCTCCTCGTCATCATTAGAGGAGTCATCATCATCGTCATTGCCTCCATCAGCTGGATAGTTAATTGGACCATCCTTAGAGTCCTCCTCGGGATCCGAGTCAACAACGTAACCCGGAGATAAGGCTATAGGTGAATCAGGAACAACATAAGGTTGATCCTCAATGGGAACCTCCTCATCAGATGGGGCCAAGTACTCGGGGTACTCTAGTCTTGACACGTAATCTGGCGAGAGTGGTGCCTGCTCTGGCTCCTCAGGGCCAGGAACATAGTCTGGTGATGCCGGTGCAGCCTCCAGTGAGTCGGGCTCCAAGAGTCCGAAGAAGTCCACAGCCCAAGCTAGCGGGTCTCCATGCGATGATATAGACGTATATGTAACCTCGAATGATGCCAAATCCGATGACATGACTGTATCTGTAACACTCAAAGAGAATTTACATTATTACATATATAAGACTAATAATAATATATTTAATATATTATAAACACATATGAGAACCATGCAGCATCTAGTATACCCAACTAATGCAATAAGTAATGTATGAATGAATGTCCCATAAAAATCCCTTTTTATGATGCAATGTTTGAAAACAGTTATTGTCCAAGTAAAAACATTTGACCTGGTTCTCTATAACCTTGGCTCTAGATACCAATCTGTAATACCCCCAAATTGGGTCACAGCGGAATAATATGTTCGGGAGCGTTACTTCATAGATCAATAGCACAAGATATAAGAACGACCTCTAAAAGAGTCGTTTGAAATACGATACATTGGATTTATTGAAATTGTTTAATACAAAGCACAACGGCTTAAATTGTTCAACATTGAAATAACAAGATTTTAGATCATAACAAATATCCCAAGATGTAATGACTCTAAATCTTTTATGCATGAATCTCCAAAAGAGTATCCCTGATGTATCCTTAGCACCTCGTGCCTCATTGACCTGAGAAAACATGCTTTAAAACGTCAACATAAAGTTGGTGAATTCATAGGTTTATGTAAAATGTAATGTAGGACCGCAAGATTTTCCCCGTGATAATGCAACAGATGCAAACATCACAAAATGTAATTACGTTTCCCTAAGCTCATGACACTGAAGCTCGACATGTATGAATTGCAATATAAATTGCCAACATTGCCCGTGATGATGTTCTAACCCGCAACATCCTAAATCCGACATGGTATACGTCCGTTGTCCGGTAAACCGGCACAGTGAGCGCTACTCACCCGAACGGGGATGTCAATCCCAAATAGATCTATTTATAACATTCGCGCTCACACAAAGTAATTGACAGTTCATGATAATGGGCTCAGAGGGTTATCGCTACTTAGGCAAACACGTAATCATGATAAAAATGTACACTTGCGTCCAATTTGTAAAACAATGCATGTTTCTCACCCCAAAAGTTGTAAATCATTGATATAGTAAAACATGGGGCTATGAACTCACCTTAGTGAATAAACTAGAGTATATGAATCAAGTGAATGAAAACGTCACGGATATGACCGAATGCAACCTAATTAAATATAGGTCGTATAAGTATTAAGTACTTTGAATTACTAATGCCACATATAATTCTATATAGTTACATCACCAGCTAAAAGTGTTTGTTTAATCTATAAAACAATTTAATTTGTACTTGTGAAATAAATGTCCATGTATTTGTAATTGTAAAAATGATATACTTGTCCAACAATTTGTTATTTACCAAAAATACTCTATGTATTATTTATATAATTTCATTATATAAATAATTTAATTGTTTGAGAAAATAATATTTATAAAGTTAAAAACGTTTATAAATATCACTTCTAGTAAAAATGTCGTATCTTTCTCGTTTTAATCCTGTTTTTAACGTTCCTTATATGTATGGAATCGTATTTGAAAAATAAAATAAAAAATACATTTATTATGTTGGTATGTAATGTTATGAATAGTAACAGTAAGTGAAAATTTATAAAAATACTTTTTATAAATTTTATTTATTAAAATCGTATATTAATTGTATCTCATTCGTTTTAATTCAGTTTTTAGTGATTCTTATGTCCACGTCTTCGTAATTAAAAGCTCTATCCAAGAAAATTATTTCCCAATAGCCCACTGTTATGAATAGTAGCATGTTTTTATAAAATTACTTTTATAAAAATACTTTTTTTCGTAAACTTGTAAATAGCGTGTCTTCTTCATTTTAATCCGTTATTAATGTACCTTATAGTTTTGAAATCCTCGTAAATTGTACTTTATCAAAAAAATAAGTTTCAATTTTTATCAGATTCTAAATTTTATAGTTTTTATAAAAATACTTTTATAAAAACACTTTTACGCATAATCTTGCAAATTCCGTAACTTCTTCGTTATAATTCGGATTTTCGATTTCTTTACATGCTTCTGATCCTTATGAAAAGTACTATTTTTATAAAATATAAAATAAATATCTTCTTATACGAATTTAAACAGTAGGTTTGAAAGATTTAGATAATTAATTATATAAAGTTATTTTATGTACTTTTAAACTTAATAAAGTTACCATAAATCCTCTAATTTATAAATTAACATCTCTTTTGTATAAATTAATTCCTCTACAGGATTTCCATCATATTGTGTCCATAGTGTCCAAGAAAATGTCTAATACATTTATTTAATTCTATAAACTTTATAATTAAATAAATATTCATAACTTAATAAATAATTACCCATTGCTTGTAAATCCTTGTTTAGAACATATTAACATATTTTAAACATCATGTTAGCCTTGTACAAGATGAAATTTATGTATGATTAAGCATGAACAATTTTTATAAACTTTAAAAATATACCTAAGTGATGATTTAACTATACACAATTATATAAAACAACAAATTAATATATTGAAAAGATTAAGGTCTTAGATCAACCTTAGATGAATGTGTGATAAGTGATGAACAAGATCAAACCCTTTTGATCAAAACCCTAATTCGAAAATGAGCTATAAAACCCTAATTTCAAAAAAACCCTAATTTGACTTTCCTTCTTGATTAACACCTTTAATTACCAAACCAAGCTTCCAAGACACCTTGTATATGATTAACAATAACCCTTGAACACTTGTACTAGCTTAGAAATAAAAAACTATGAAGATATGTATGTGTGGTAAGTGAGCCGTGAGTTTGAGAGCTCAAAAGAGAGTTTTTGTTTAGTGTTCTTGTTAATGTGTTGTGTGTGTGATACTAACACTTTATGGCTCCTATTTATAGCAAGCCCAAGCCTTAGAAACCATTATACTAAACAATTGCATGGTTTTGATTGTGTCTTTGTGGTGTCCGGTTTAGGAAGCAAGAAATAGGGGACAAAAACATAGTTTATTAGTTTAGGACTAAGCTTTGATTAGTTTATTAAGTAGGATGAAGAGTTTGTTGCTTCCTTTTCCAACATGAGAATGTTACTAGTCATTTCATGAGCTTATGGTTTCTTTTTCTCCTTATGGTGTAACCGTGGGTATGGAGGGTCAAAGAGGGAACAAAACTTGTTTTAATAATGAACTAGGGTTTGTATGTGTGTAAGTATAGATGTAAGAGACATGAAGCATGTTCATAGGGATGTGATGGTTCAAGTGCATGCTTGTGTGGTCTCTCTTTTGTGCTCTCCTCTCTAACCGGTTACAACAAGGACCATAAGACCAATATTAAGTTGTTTTGGGTTTATGATCCATGGGGTAATGAATATAATTGTTTATACTTGGTAGTGGAGACTTTGGGATTTATTTACATGAGCATGACATGTTAACTAGTGAACTTGTGTTTCTCTTCTTCCTTGTGGTTGTGCACGTGGGTTATGAAGACACAAAGGGAAGACAAAAGATGAGTTTTTATCCATTGGTTAACAAGTAATATTGTTTAAGTGTGTTAGTGGGAAGTGTAGGGATTTAATTTCAAGTATAGGTGTTATATATGCATACAATTTGGTTAGGACTGGATTTGGACAAGAGTTTATGAGATTTTTGAGTATTATAGGTATTAGTGGGTATTCGTTGAAGTGTAGGTAGGTTTATGGTTTGCCATGCATGCAAAAGTGTAGTTTTATTGTGTTACGTAAACGTTTTACGTAACCAATAATAATAAAAAAGCGTAAAGTTATAAATTAGCATCCTAATAACTTTATAACACTTACTTGACGTAAACATTTAGTTGTTTGATGCCCGTTTACGTTAAATGTCTTTTTTTTGTTTCACTCATTTAGCTTAAACGGTAAAATTAAAGTAAACGCGCAAAAGCTAAATTAAATAAATTGAATAATTTGAGTCGTAATGACATGAAAATGTGAAATGTTACACTCTTTTCAAAATAAAACATTGCAATGGAACCGGAGCCTAATCTATATATATTTACTTATAGCATTATATATATATATATATATATATATATTTATATATATATAGAGTATGGATCGAATGTGAGAAGTTGTAACTTTAAAATAAGAAGTGGTGAGAAGTGACTTAAACCACACATTTGAGATGCAACGACTTGCATTAGATGCATTTTTATTCATTTAGATGCACCATTAAGAGTTTCGAAAGTTAATTTGATGTGTAGATGGTGCAAATTGATTTTCATTATTTCGAGGCATGTAGGGAACAAAAGAGAGAAATCTGAAATGCATCTAATATATCGTATATGCATCTAATAAAAGCTAGGAAAACAACATTATGATGCATTATAAAGCATTAAGATTATGAGATGCATCTAATTTAAGCCGGTGCATCTCGGATATACGATTATAGTTACTTCTTATTCTTCTTATTTAAAAAACTTCTCATTTGATCCTAACTTGGAATCTTCTCTCTCTCTTTTATTACATGTATATTTCTTTACTATATATATATATATATTATATATATAGTTATTTCTCAATCGATCCGGATTCTATATATGGCTCCGGTTCCATTGAGAAGGTTTTTATTTTGAGAAGATTGAGAAATCTTCGTTTGAGCAAATTGATTCATATTTTTTGATTTGATTCACAAGTAAACATCATTTAATAGTGAATCAAATCTATAAATCACAAATTTGATTCACAAATCAATGCTAAAATTGAGTTATGGTAATGATTCCTTAAATTTGTATAGAAGATTCAGTATTGTACTTATATCGCAAAATCGAGAGATTTTTTAACATTGATTCGAATTTTTTTTACACATTTTGGATTATAATCACATTAGAATGAGTTTTACGCTTGAAAAACTTGAATCAAAGTTAAAAATCTATCATTTTTGAAAACCTTCTCAATCTTCTCAAAATAAAAACATTCTCAATCGATCCGGATTCTATATATGGCTCCGGTTCCATTGAGAATGTTTTTATTTTGAGAAGATTGAGAAATCTTCGTTTGAGCAAATTGATTCATGTTTTTTGATTTGATTCACAAGTAAACATCATTTGATAGTGAATCGAATCTATAAATCATAAATTTGATTCACAAATCATTGTTAAAATCGAGTTATGATAACGATTCATTAAATTTGTATAGATGATTCAGTATTGTACATATATTGCAAAATCGAGAGATTTTTAACATTGATTCAAAAAAAATTACACATTTTGAATTATAATCACATTAAAATGAGTTTTACGCTTGAAAAACGTGAATCAAAGTTAGAAATCTATCGTTTTTGAAAACCTTCTCAATCTTCTCAAAATAAAAATCTTCTCAATCGATCCGGGTTATATCTTACATACATTATATATAACAGGATACATAAATGCCACCTCATGCCACATATTCACCAAACAATGCCACCTCACCCACATTTTAGTCCACATCACCACCTTTCAAAGACACATAGGCAATTTTTAGTCCACATGGGTAACCAAAAAAGCCATCTAAGCATTGTAGCCAGCCAATAAAGCCATCTAAGAATTTATTTAATGCCACCTACGCATTTACATCCGGTAGGAATTAATATACGAAAAAATATGAAGCTGCTGGGATTCGAACAAGGGTCTTGGCGCTCAAGAGAGTATGCATCAACCATTGGACCACAATGGTTGTTGTGTTACATTTTTCAAATACAAAACAATCAACCATTAATTTTGAAACCGAATTTAAATGTCTTCTCCCGGAAGCATATCTGTTCCTAAAATAACTCTCATTAGGTTTTAGAAAAACGCTTCATACCAGAAAAAAAATCAGCCTATCATCCAGAGCTTTCAAATTTCAAAATCAACATTCATACTAAAAAACTACAATAATAATCACTCCTCATATCACTCAATGCTAAATCAAATCGATAAACACAAACGCCCGATCAATAAATCCCATCTTTATCATGAAGACGTAAGCTTTCATTTGCATGTATGTTTTTTTTTTCTTGGGTTTCTTTTACATAGTTTGTTTAATATGTGAATTATTATTTGCACCAGGCATAGATGGACAGGTAGATATGAAGCACATTTATGGGTTGATGGTTGCAAGGTTTGAAGTGTCTACTTTTGTCATTTTTGCTTATTTTTTACTAATCACAAATCATCATTTTCTTACCAATTTTTATGTTTCTTGCATCTTGCAGTGAGTGCCAGCACAGGAGAGAGTTGTTGCAAACGTTTGAGATAGGGATGTTGTTGCAGCTGCCAAGATGAACCAACAAACGATTGACAATGATCTGGAATCCTTATTCAGTTTCCAAGCAAGCAGTGCTCCAAGACCAAGGGTAATTTCTTCTATGGGTAGTACATAGTGTATCATTTTCCATAATATTCTGCATGTTTTTTTCTATCTGCATAATTGTAATGATAGTTACTACTACAATTAGATATCAGTAGGGATATGAAAATTAATACTATGAATGAATGCAACTTTATATATTAAACATGACACGATAAATTTGCATTATATATACATATTTTTTTATTTTTTTGATTCTTTCAGCCCCACACCCAAGGTATGCAATGGTTCATGGTTGCTAATGCTTCTTTCGGACTATTATAGAAGAAAAAAAAGATGGATTTGAATAAAAGTTGTGATTCAACTTTCAGCCAAGTATTCATATACAACATACTAACAAACTTTAAACTGAATATTCGTAACAGTAAGCGATTTTTTTGCTAGAAACCGTTAGGATTTTAGGTTGATTTCCATGTTGAAAGGTACGTTGTTTGACTTCTAAGTCAAAGTGCAGCAGAGGAATTCCCAGACCTGCCACCCGTGACATTGATATATATACTAATAGTCTTTTAAAGAAAAACAATATCGCATGTGCTATCGACCTCGGTTATCAAACTTTTACAGTTTCCTCGAACTTTGGTGTCTATTTCTTTTCCCATCTTACATAATCCTTGACTAATAATCTCGATATATACCTTCGAATTGGTACTTGATTTTACCTTATTTGATGTCTCAAAGGAAACACTTTAGGATACTTTAATGTCTAAATATTTGTTTATCAGCTGCTCAGCGGGCCATACCATTTACTTCTATGAAAGTAGTCGTGATTCACAGGTTAGGCGCGAAAGTACTTTCAGAAACTTATGAATCAACAGCTTTATTTTGTCTTCGTTTCAATGTAGTAACAACTTATAACTATTATATCACCTTGCTTACTTCCTTTAGTCTATATTGTATGCGTTTACTTTATGTAAGTAGATATTAACAGCAACATCTAGATTAGAACAAATGCAAATAGATTTGATACTAAGGTAGTGTGCTGCTATTATATATTGTCACCAGCATATTTGTATATGAGATTATAAATCTGGTAATTTGTATTTACCGCTGTGTAATTTAATTATAGGGTTTGTTGTTGTTTGAATTGTCGAGCAACATGTACATGGTCTTAGGGATTCGGTTTCTTTGGGGAGGTTTGCATCAGATTCTCTGGCTTGGTAAAAAGTGGTCTTATTTGCAATAAGGAGGTACTCCCTTTCTTTCTTTGGACATAATGTGAATGAGTTATTTGTAATTTATTTTGATTTTCTGCAATAGAGCATTTATCGCATTCAGTTCCTTCTTTTGTACAAATTATGAAGAATGGGAGATGCAAATGAAGATGAGTATGAGAAAAGTGATGAGATTGATTAAAAGAAGGGAGAACGCTGCAACTCTTCCAAAGTATGATTTGTTTCCCCCAATACATACAAGTAACATTATTCATACTCATATCAGCTTGCTTACTGATAAAAAACTTTTTTGAATCTTTTTTTATCAGTGTTAAATTTGAACCAGGGATTGTAACTTCATTAGTTGAGGAAAACACAATAGTACGAGGAGTGTTTATAAAACCAAGGATGGGGAAGTGACAACTGCATACGCACCCCTCACCATTGTTTTTGGAGACCAGGTAAATATAAGCCCGTAAACATAATAACAGGTAAAATAGGTGAAAAATGAAGTGGGTCACTTGAGATAGTATTTATCTAAAGTGAATTCCAATTGCTTAAGATCTCATTGAATTTTTTCATTTGTAGATAAATTAGATCTATATTTTAAACGATATTTACCAAATAACAATATTTTTTTAGTATAATCATGAGCAAAGCAGTCCATAAGAAACGTAACAAAAATGTTATTTTCCATGGGGAAGTGACATTTTCAATGCGTAAACATTTTTATATTTATAATGGGAAAGTTACAGGGAAAACTAGGTCTACTTGATACTGAAGGTTCTATGTACATAATATATGTGTATATAAGTTTACTCACATTGTGTCAATAAGACGATACCCCCACATGAGGCTCAGACGGACTACGTATAGCTGCAATGCCGGCGAATTAATGTGTCATTACAATGGTTTAATTTTTTTGCGCCCTTCACCTCTAGAGCTAATACGAGAACAATAATTAGCATTTAACTTCGCATTTCACAGGTATAACCACTAACTGCAGTTATATGTTGCTCCATGAGCATGTAAAGATATGAATGATGATAAGGTCACTAAAGAGGATTTGACGTCTTTGATTCCGCGTTTGAGAAGGTGGATTATAATACTTTCTTTGATATTATGATGATAAGTATTTTCTAATTAGTTATGTTTATTTCCACACTCAACGCAATTGTTGCAATTTTACTCTATTTTACAAAAGATAAACCTGGCCTATCATTTTTAAAGGGCCGTAATTAATTAAGCTCTTAGAGCACATAGGTTATTGGATCAAAACATGTAACTTTTGGTATGGATTGAAATAGATTGTGTTATGAAAACGGATGCGAGTTAGTTTATATTATAAGTTGTGGCACACGTTTTTGATTTTCTTTATGAATTCTTGGTGCTAATATATATTATGACAATACTAACATAATAAGCTAATTAGGCTGTTTCTGTACGTTTAGTAAATGTAGTAGGTTGATACAAATTGAACAGTTTAAATTTGTTTATTGTTTTGGAAATTTTTGTTCCTAATGCACCAATAAACATGTTGACATGTTTATGAATGATTTACCTTTGACTTAATCTCTTTTTCTTTCTCATATTTGATGAGAATTCATTTCTTTTTGTTGGTTATGCATTCAATATTTACTTTTCGTATGCTTATAATAGACTTGTCTTTACTTAACTTTGTAAACGATATTCACTAAAGAAGCCGGCTAATTGGGCAGGACATGCAACTATATGTTGCTGTCTCATGGGAAATTATATGTCGTTGTCACATAGGTCAAGAACAATAAGGGTTTGAAGATTGGTGATAGAGATGGTAACTGCACAAATTCAGCGACCAACGTTTTATATAAAGAAGCTGTAATTTTTAATTCACATTTGAACTAAAAACATGTACTTTGTAATGGTGAATATTTATTAAGTTTTATTTTCTCATATCGGATTATCATTCACTTATTTTGTGTTCTTTATTCACTCTATAAATATTTTACGTTTTTCGTAATTGATTAACCGTTCATTTATTTATTCTTTGGATACTCACAAGGCAAGCCCGCCCATCGGGCGGGCTTTGCAACTAGTATATATATATATATATATATATATATATATATATATATATATATATATGTATATATATACATACATACATACATACATACATATACATGTATATATCTATATAACCATATAGTATTACGTTAGTATTTAATTACGTAATAAAAACATTGTTTACGTAACATATGTTGTTTTTTTTAATCATTGTAAGATTGCAATTTGTGATTATAAAAGCTTATTTTTATGTCAGATTTTAAAAAGAAGTAAATCCGTGGTGGCGTAAATTATAATTATTTATGTCGAATACTATCGCTAAAGACTTAATAAGGTTACTGTGTAATTGATTATTAATAGATTTTCAATTCTTCAAGTTATTGATTATGGTGTAAAAATAATAATAAACGTGAAACGGTGCAGGTTTGGTTGAGAATCACACTCAAAAGGACACCTCGATTAGATCCTGATGAGTATGAGGCGGGTTTGGGGAAGCATCGCGCCCCAACGGGGAGCTCCAATTAGATCCCCGATGGGGATCGGGGCGGATTTGGGTAGAACTTTGGTAATCGGGTTTGAGGGTGGGGAATGACCGCCCCGCCCCAAACCCATCCCGTTGTCATATCTACAATAACCGTTATATAAACAGGCAAAGACGGGAGAAGTTTCCGATTCGGGTTATTATTCGGGGAGTGTAACCCATTCACTCAATTATATGCGGTTTAGCTGAGATACCCTCGTTACTATATTTGACTTTTTCCCTAACAATCTTATCAAACGTCTTTCTTAACCTTTCTGAATTTGATGTGATTTCGATTATCAATAATTTGGTTTAAATCGCTTATATAATAGAAGAAAATTTAAGAACCAAACTAAAAACTAAACACTAAATGTAAGTTCTTATGTTAAAGTGAGAAATGCATAATGTATATGGTTATTTCTAAAACTTGTGGTTATGGATATTTCTCAGTCTTCTCATTTTAATTATATTTCTCATTTGATCCTAATTCTAATGTATATTTTGATTTTTTGCATTAAAAGAAAACTATCATTTTGCTCCATTTTGCTAATGTGTTAAAGTAAATGAGTAGATGCTAATTCAAATTGATAGAAAATAGAAAAGAGGTGTATTTTTTTTTCTTTTTTTGGTGAATAGGTGAGAATATATTAATTCAAAACTTCATCTGTACAAACAAAGCTTTCAATGCTGGAGGAATGACATGATCAAAACATCAAACAAGCAACATAACAAATAACATGATATACTAAACACATAGCTAAGTCATTAAGAATATATAGTTATGTAAGTTTTTAATGGTGAAGTGGCAACTGGTAAAACTTAAGGGTAAGTTTAGTAAGTTTTTTCTAGTTATTTTTCTTGGTTTGTTTTCTTTTAGCAAGCTGAGAAAAGTTGAAGGGTGCATTATATCAAAGTCTTGGAAGTATGAAGCCCAAACATGATGCAGTATAAAAGCTCAATATCAGCTTATTTTTCATCACTTTATCATCTGTGTTCTCTCTCATAAAAATCACTCATACTTGTTTTGATCTGTAATTCTTGATTTAGGGTTTCTATAACATTGTTTGTAATAGTTAAGTCTTGTAATATTTCTTTTGTTTTTGAGTCTTGAAAACATCTCTCTACATTTGAAGTAGAGCTGATATGCAGTTTTTATAAAGTGGAGAGGTTGGTTGAATAAGTTCTAATTGTTCTTATTTTCACGTATTATGTCATAAAATTGTATATGATATCAGAGCCACGTTGGTTTGATACTTGTTTTCAAATTAGGGTTCAATCAAGAATTGAGCTTTTAGTCTTTTGAGTCCTTTGTCTTAGATCTTGTAAGATATGGGTATTAATCGTGTCAAAATTGTTTTTTCTTAAGTCAATTGTTTTTCAAAAAATTAGGGTTTCTAATTTTTAGGGCTTTTATGATTCGGGGCTTTATCTCGATCAACTAAGTGTTAATTGGTGTTTCTTGACTCTGTTCTTGGAGTTTTTGGTGGTGATTTTGTCCTTCATTAAATTAAGGTTTCTGTATCAACCCTAATTTTTTGGGGTTTTCTATTATTATGGCTAATTCTGTTATTCTGTTAGCTATAAGTTCGTTATTTCTTGTTTATAATTTGTTTCAGTTGTTTTTCAGACTGTATATTTCCGTTGTGCTTAGTGAGGTGGATAGACAATCTTGATATGTTACCGGAGTGCTTTACGTGTTCTGCAAAACCTCGCTTTCCTTTATATTTCTTGTCTTTTATTTCTTTCATTGTTTAGACAACTTGAGGGTAGGATTAGAGGCACTATTGAAGCTTGTGATTGATTGAGGTTTTTATTGGTGGATTTGTGTTTGATCTATGCTTCTTGATCTTAGTCTCAAATTTGTTCACCTTGATACATGCTTGAACTACTTCTTTAAAAAGAAAGGAATCTTGTGTGTAAGTGTTCAAATTTTTGGCTTCTTTCTTGTGGCTTTAATTCTTTTTTGTTGTTTGTTTCTATTGTGTGTTTAAGTGTTTTGTCCTCATGGCTATTGAGGAAACTGACCCAAAAAAGAAGGGTGATGCTAGCGGTAGTAATTCTGAATTGAATTTACATGTTAATGATCCTTTGTTTCTGCATGCTAATGATTCTAATGGAAAACCTCTTATCACATTTAAACTTACTGGTACTGACAACTATAAAATATGGGCTGCTGATGTTCATTTAGTTTTATATACTAAAAATAAGCTTGGATTTATTAATAGTAAATGTGTTAGAGATGAAAGTAATGTGTTGCTTCAGGAACAATGGGATGGATGTAATTTTGTTGTGTTGTCTTGGATTCTTGGTTGTATTTCTCAAGATTTGTATCAAGGGCAACTTTTCTCTAAAATTGCTAAGTCTGTTTGGGATGAATTTAAGAAAACTTTTGATAAGATTGATGGTTATGTGATTTATAATTTTCATTATAGAACATGTACTTTAACTCAGTCTGGTTCACCTTTGTCTGAGTATATCAAAGCTATAATAGTCTTTGGAGGCAATTTGAATCCCTGGTTGATTTGCCTTCATGATTTTGTGATAGTGCCACAAAGCTGAAAGATCACAAAGATCTCATGAGGTTTATGCAGTTCCTAATGGGACTTGATGACACCTATAGTGTTGTCAGGAGTTAAATCTTGACTATTGAACCTTTGCCAGATGTGAAATATGCTTTTGCTACTTTGTCCAATCTCATAAGAAAAGTCTTGTGCACACAAGTTCTGCTAGTCACAGTTCATGTGCTTTTGTTTCTAACAATAGGCCGAATACATATTCTAACAATAGAAATAATTAAAACAAAGGTACTAGCAGGAATAACAACTTGGTGTGCAAGCACTGTCATATGACTGGGCATACTATTGATAGGTGCTTTGAGCTTAATTGTTATTCTCCGGGATTTAAGAAAAAGGAATTCTTGAGGATCTAATGTGTCTAATAATGCTTATAGCTCTTATCTTAAGTCTGATCAAAGTACAGGGACCCCTTCACCCTCCACTGCTTATCAAATTAATAGAATTATGGCTTTGATTGGGTCAAAGCCTGATTCTGGTAAGTTACAGTTTTGTGTTGCGGGTACTTTTGCTTTTTCTAATCATGTGATTAGTTTTGTGTCATGTAGGTTTTTTAATTACAACACCAATATTAGTACATATAGTAATTGTATTGGATAGATTGTTGTTTCGGGTGCCACTCAACACATGATTTTTTCTACTGAACATTTGTATGATGTTATTGATGCGTCTCATTTGAAAATTATTGTGTCTCATCCCAATGGGACTGTTGAATTGGTTAAACATGTAGTAAATTATAAAATTTCAGATAAAATTATCTTAAAAGATGTGTTGGTGGTACCTGGGTACAAAGTCAGTCTAATATTTGTTCATAAACTTGCCAAGGATGATAAGTTTGTTGTTTGTTTCACTGAGTCTAAGTGTTTTGTTCAGGATTCTCTTCAAAGGTCCCTAATGGGGACTGGTAGTGAAAAGAATGGATTATATTTTTTTGACTCAGGTAGGAAACTTACTAATAGTAACATTTCTAGTTGTTTATTATCTAAATGTTTATGGCATAACAGACTTGGCCATCCTTCTGACCAAGTTCTTACCACTTTAAAGGATAAGATTCAAATTGATAGTCTTTTTGATATTTAACTCTGTGATGTATGTCACAAGGCTAAACAGACTAGGGAACCTTTTCCTATTAGTGATCATAAGACCAAATGCTTAGGTGATTTGGTGCATTTAGATGTTTGGGGACCTTATAAAGTAAAAAGTAGGAAGGAGTTTAGGTTCTTTTTAACCATTGTAGATGATTATACCAAGACTATGTGGCTGTATTTGTTAAAAGGAAAAAATGAAGTGTTTGATAAACTTGTTGAGTTTTACAATTTGATAAAAAGTCAGTTTGATATAACTATTAAAATTTTCAAAAGTGACAATGGAACTGAATTTGTAAATCATTCATTTGAAGATTTTGTTATATCTAAAGGAATTATTCATCAAACCACTTATGTATACACACCACAACAGAACAGTATAGTTGAAAGAAAGCATAGGCATTTAATTAATGTTGCCAGAGCCCTCTTGTTTTAGGGAGTTGCCTGTGAACATGTGTACTGAATCCATTCTAACTATTGTTTACTTAATCAACAGGATACCTAGTTCAGTTCTCTTTAGAAAAAGTCCTTATAAATGATTTACAAAATAGATACTAGTCTCTCTCATTTTAAGTCTTTTAGTTGCTTATGTTTTGCAACTGTGCTAAATAATAATGACAAGTTTGCTGCTAGGTCTGATAAGTGTGTGTTTATTGGTTATTCTTTTACAAAGAAGGGTTATAAACTTTATAATATTGAAACTAAAACTGTTTTATTTCAAGAGATGTAAAGTTTTATGAGACTGATTTTCCCTTTAAAAATGAAACTGTTAGAAAATATTTGGTGTTTGAAGAAAATGGGGGTAAACAGTTTAAATTTCTTTGATGAGTTGTATAATCAAGCAGTAAACAAGTCTGATGAATTCTATGATGATAAGAGAGACAGTAGGAAGGGTGATAGTGATGGCATTCTTAAAACACCTGACTATGCACATGTATCCACTGATACATCACCCACAGATGCCAGTCAAACTGAGGAGGTTGTTACTCAGTCTCCAAATAGAATTCATAACAACAGCTCAGATGATCTAGGCAGTAGTGGTGCAAGTCCTAAAGGTGTTGATGCAACATTATATGATGATGATTATGAGTCTAAGGGTGAAGACTTTGTAGATTTTAATCAATTGTTTGAGTTTGATCATATTAATAATCTAGATAGTTCTGTTCTTAGGAGGTCTAATAGACAACATAAGATGCCTGCTAAGTTTGACAATTATGTGTTAGATAAAAGGGTTAAGTATGATATCAATTTTGTGGTCAATTATTCTAATTTGTCTATTGAAACTTTTGTATTTTCCAATAACATGAATAAGATTCATGAGCCTAAAACATTTGTAGAAGCTGCAAATGATCCTAGATGGGTTGAGGCTATGAATCAAGAAATGGAAGCCTTAAATAGTAATAAAACTTGGGAAATCACATATTTACCTAAAGATAGAAAGGCTATATGATATAAATGGATTTTTAAAGTGAAATATAAATAAAATGGGAAAGTTGAGAGGTTTAAGGCAAGGTTAGTTGCCAAAGATTTTAGTCAAAAAGAGGTATTGACTATCATGAGACTTTCTCCTATAGTCAAAATTGTTACAGTTAGGTGTTTACTTACTTTTGCAGTAAGTAATAAATGGTATGTTTACCAATTGAATATAAATAATGTATTTTTATATGGTGAATTGGTTGAGGATGTGTATATGCAACTTCCTAATGGGTATTTTTCTAATAATGATAATAAAGTTTGCAAATTAACCAAGTCTTTATATGGGATTAAGCAAACCTCTAGAAAATAGAATGAAAAGTTAACTCAAGTTTTAACTCAGAATGGTTTTATTCAAAGTAACAGTGATGTATCTTTATACTAAAAGTAAAGATGATATTTATTAGTATATGTAGATGATACCATTATTACTGGAAATATTGAGACATAGATTAATAATTTCAAGGAATATTTAAGGTCCAAGTTCAAGATTAAAGATTTTAGTAAACTTAAATATTTCTTAAGAATTGAAGTCTTGGAAATTGATGATGGTTTATGTCTAAACCAAAGGAAATATTGCCTGGAATTGTTGTTTGAATATGGTATGTTAGCATGTAAGCCTAAGGATAAGATTGAGACTGAAGTTGATAATGTGTTAAGTAATATCACTTGTTATCAACAGACTGTAGGTAAACTTATTTACCTTACAATGACAAGACCTGACATTGCTTATGTTGTGCATTGTCTCAATCAATTTATGCATGCTCCTTGTCAGTCTAATTTGAAACTTGCATTTCATGTTCTAAGATACTTAAAAGGTTCTCCATGAACTGGAATACTTTTTAAACATGGAAATAGTCTGAATTTGTCTACTTATGTTGATTCTAATTGGGCAAGAATACAAAGATACAAGAAAGTCTATGCCTGGATATGTGATTTACTTGGGCAATAATCTTGTTTCTTGGAAAAGCAATGTAACACCCACAAAATACGATACGCAGCGGAATACAACATTTGGGGTGCTACTTCATAATACATGCACACGAGTCCCAGTAAACGTTCAAAGATACGTTTATAAAACAAAATCTATTTCATTTATTAGAAAGATCAGAGTTACATAGGTCCCAATACCAACGTAGAGATTTATTTCTAAAAGTCATAACGCGACTTAGTTTCTAAAACGTCATTTTTTTTAATTTATGACACCACTTCATCGAGACACCGTCCTTGATATCCGCGTTCTGTCCCATCTAAGCCATCAACCGCAATTAACCTGAGATACATGCTTAAAAAGGTCAACAAAACGTTGAGTGAATTCATAAAGTTTACAAATAACAGTTAGAACGCATATTTGGTTCAACAAAACATATAACATTGCTCGTAAAACAAGTTATAAAAATATTGATTTCCAACTACATTCATCCCGTAGGATGAAATAATGTCCGAGAAGTATGCCACTTCTCCTAATATTAACCACAAAATGTCCGTTTGACAGTGTGGTCACCACTGATTCAGACCCCGAACAGGGTTGTCAAACCCAATAGATCTATTTAATGCATTAGCGTTCACCCACAACAAGGCAACTAACAGTCACACAGTAAAAAGGCATATACTCAATAGTGAATGGAAACATATTTAGCATCAAAACATATTGCGTTCTCATTTTATAAAACAACAAATATCCCCCTGGCGGGTTTAAAAACATTAAAAATAGTTCAAAAGCGAGGCTATGAACTCACCTTGATCGAAGCCGAAGATCAAATAATCGAAACAATCCACGAAAAATCAACGCAATCACGACCTATAATTTAAGTCGCTCGATTACTATACCGAAAAGTATGGTCAACGATGCGTACATCGTATCAACAAAATCATATATATATTATATATATTCATACATGTGATGAGAAATCCACTTGCGCGCCCAAAATCCTAACTCCACTTAATTGAGTTACGATCGTTCTTTTATTTATGTTATACGTCGCTAAATCAAAAACTTTATTTTTAAGAAACTTTATATTTTTAGAAAGGTACCATTCTCGGAAAGTTATCATTTTTATTAAGTCTCGCCTTCTAATTATGTTTATAATAATATTCATTTATCTCATCGAGCTTTTGACATTTAATTTGATTATTATTTATTCATACCGGGATTATGTCCCGTATATTACAAAGTTTCTATATTTAGAATTTACTTCGTTCATAATAACGGTTAAGTTTAAAATATCTCACTCGAAGTAATAGTAGCGTTCAATCACTTTTATGACATCCGACAAGTTTAGTATTAACTCGTTGACTTTCAAAAGTCAACGTTTGACTTTAATGGACTTTGACTTTTTATACATATTTATAATTAAATCTGACCCGCTTCAAACGACCCGTTATATCACATTTTCATGTCTCGGACTCTAAAGATATTTTATGTAAAACGATATTCCGGACAACTTTTTAGTTTTAGCCGAGACCCAAAACTCGAAGAAAAATGACCAAAATGCCCCTGCAAGTTTCTGCAGGAAACTTGTCTTTTTAGTAAAATACAACTGACTTTGTCTATGGGTTTGACCAGGGTTATTACTTGATTTTAAGATCAGGGAGCCTCGAAACAAAGTAGAACATCATTCTGAGCAACTTTCGTGTTTCGTCGGAAGGCCGAAACGGACTCGAAAGTGCTCAAAACGAGCTTTTAATTTCATGACAGCAACCATTATTTTATACAACAAATAAAATGAGCAAAACATTAATATAAAACAATTCTGAGTTTTTACAACTAAAATATGATATCTTGGTTTTTGCTCAAACTTTTTAGTTCATTTGGAGTTGAGCTCCATCTTATATAAACGTTCTTCTAAGTAAGCTTTACATATTTTAAAGTCCAAAAATCAGATTTTATGAATCTCGTCTTTCATTTTTCGTGCCAACTTTTTGCTCACAATTTTATATTTTATAAACACTTTTAAAATCATTTTTAGGCTTTTAATCCAATAGAACTTGTCTATAATGACATATAATATACATAAAAAAAAATAGCGTAAATAGATTACAACATACCTAGCCTATCACGCAAGTTTTTCCCCATTTCATTCACATGATGTATCGAAATCATTTCAGAACGTAAAACATCCCCCGAAACACAGTATAATGGAATACTTACAACGCTCAATAGAGCTTGTAAGAAACCACACTCATGCTCTCCCGCCTCACCTACGTGTGTGTGGGCCTTTCCTTGTTCCTTGTTGATGCCGCGGCCAAACCAAAACCAAAAATCCAAAACCAAATCGATCCAAGACCTCAAGCTAATCTAGTCCAACTCAAGACTTTTCCCAATGTTTGTTTTAAAACCAATAACCAAAACTAAGACACCCCTTTGTGTCTTAGCCGCAATTCGAACCCAAAGAACAAAACCAAATCCCTTTTATTTTTCAAACCAAATATTCCCACTAGTCTTTTCCCACCATTTCTTGATTTTATCTTGATCAAAACCCCTTTGATTTTTCAATAAAATCCAAGCCTTGTTAAACCTTATTGCATGTGTAGTTTTCTTGTTTAGGTGGTCATAGAATCATCATTTATATGATCTTTGATAGCTAGGAAAATCAAACACCAAAGGTGTTGTGGTTGATGGCTCGTTCGAACCAAAAAGGGAAGGGGGAAAGAAAACAACTCACTTGGTTCTTTTTGATTTAAATCATTGTTGGAGTGTTGTTTAATATAGATTTCAAGATCAAAAGAAGGTTTTTGGCTAGTGTGTGTGTGTCGACCGGTCAAGAGAGAAAGAAGGAGAGAACAAAGCTTAGCTATGTGTTTTTCTTTTGTGAAATGGAGTGAAGTAAAGGTTTTATTCTTCTTGGAAGCAAACACTATAATGATTATCTTGGAAATCAAAATAAGGTGGAGTGTGTTGGGTGACTATAGCCGATCGGCTATATGGTGGCTATAGGCTCATCATACATTTTTTTTGATTTATTTACTAGCAAAATCCTTGTATTTCTTTACCTTTAATTCAAGGTATAACTTTAGACTTAAAAATGAAGTGACTTAATAAAACGCGAGTCTTTGGCCACGGACAAGGAACAACAACGTCGGAGTCTCAAATTTTATATTTTACAAAAATATCATAGCAACAATGCGCGTCGTAATTTATTACGAGGCCAAATAACGTTAAACGGTCGCGCGGTCAAACGTTGACTCGCGAAACGTTAAAAATAAAAATTTCAAATTTTCGTTCTCAACAAAATACGAGATTAATTATTTACGACAAATAAAATTTAAATGTCGACGTTCGCTTACAAAAACTCGTAAAATAACAATTATGACGTCGAACTCGCGATCGTCATACGCGTCGTGAAACTCGGGTTGTTACATTCCACCCACCTTAAGGGAGCGTCGTCCCGGTGCTCGCCCTTTCGTACTCGTCTTAATTTCTCTTTCGGTGAGACGGCTTCCTCATTGTCGCATTGCCTCACATGCTCGAACGTACAAATTACTCGATATAATACTCGCCTCGACTATTCCGGATGGAAAGTCAACATAACAAATGATAATTCATATCAATAAAAATAAAAAATATAATTACAACCGCTCTTATTAATAGAGACAAAAGACGCCACGTAACATACCTGGGAAAATGTAAATCGCGTCGTTTTTAAACGAAAGTCTTTAGACGAGGGATCAATCAGAATCTTAATTTGGTGATCATTCCAACAAAACAAAACGCACACCCTTACACAGAACCAAAACATATGTCGCTAATTAAAACAAAAACATACATCAACAATTAAAACCAAAATATACGGCATTAATCAAAACCAAAATACTCATCAATATTCAAAACCCAAAATACACATGTCGCCCTTCCGATCTCATTTAATAATGCCCTACCGGTTGCGAAAAATATTACGGAGTACCTACGACCCCATCAAATGCATTATAACACAAAGAAAAATTATATATTCAATTAAGCACATAATCGCCTATTAGTCATTTTAAAATGACTTTATATTTCTACCTAGCTTATCATCACGCTTGGCAACAATCATGCTTGCTTTCCATAAGTTTTATCAAATCATTTGTGCTTACTTATCAGGAAGCCTCGACAATGGCTATGCTCATCACGCGGTCCATACTCAACCGATTAGATCAATTATTATACCGAGCTTGCCGGATGGCCATGCTTCTTGGTAATGATCTCGACTAATTCACGGTTAGGTTTTAGCCTACCATAGTCATGCTCATGGGCAAACATGCCACACCGACAATGGTCTACCATGCTTACGTACCTTTCAAATCATCCTTTATCTGCATTTGGGTAAATATACCCATTCACTCACGTCCTAAGCCGCATCACGGCTACACAAAAGCGACACAAGCGCTTACTACCATTCAAAAGCACATAGCACATAATTCGGCAGTGATAATTCCGCTAGAAAACACATATTGTCGAAAAACAAACTCGAAAGAAATCAAGAAAATAATTGAGCATCATGGGCTCGTTGCTCGTTCGACGAAAATCAAAATTTCAATGTTTATGTACCGCGACCAACGTAGTCGACTCGGTCGTATCGCATCGAATCTTGGATGACTCAACTAATCAAGTCGAGATAATATTATATTCATTATGTTTGACTTAACCCCCCCCCCCCCCCCCCCCCCCCCCCCCCCCCCCCCCCCCCCCCCCCCACGTGCGTAGCTACTTTGAGTGTTCTCCGGGAGGAAGGTTGTCACCATTCGGCTAGAGTCTCCATTCTTTTCGCTCCTTTTGTACGCACACTAAGTCGTTACGTCAAGGAGTAAGGATCACTATTCCTAACCTTAAGTCAGGAGTCGCTTAGTCCCTTATTCTAATCCTCGAGGACATCAAGTATATTTACAACCACACTACCACTACTCTCCATTTCGGGAAAATAAATCTTCTTCACGACCATCAGTTGATACACCAGAGGCATCATGCATCTAATGTAGGAGAAGTCTTCTCTATTTCTCACTTTCAACCTCGGGACTAACCATCTCAGCTTTCACCCACCTTAAGAATCTTTACATCTCCAAGAAGATCCCTTCTCAGTGTCGGTATCAGGTTTACACCTTTCGTAGTTCAATTCAACCATTGCTTACTAGTACACCGACTATACTTGGTCTTGACACGTCTTCATAACAACCACCGATCTTCAACATTACGCGGAAATAAGTTAATAACCTTTTTCCAAAACAATGAAGGGTTATGGGATGACATATGAAAGTCGCACTCCCATCAACCGGAAAATCTCAAAACGATAAATTACGAAACAACATATGCGATTCAAAATCAAATAAGAAGAGTATTCAAACTCGGAGTTAAACGATAAATCATCCAATGGGATCGACAACCCACGACGAATTAATATCATCGAAAGATAACAAAGTAAAGTCGCGAAAAAGTTTTGAAGATAATCATATAACAACGATGTTTTCATCATATATCAAAATGATTTTATCATATCGCATCGAAATATTTAAAGAATTTAAACTCTTCGCAAGAAGCGAATATCAAAAAAAATATATGATCGTACACCATAGAACGGATGCCGTATAAATATATATATATATATATATATATATATATATATATATATATTTATATATATATTATATATATATATATACATATATATATATATATATATATATATATATATTTATATATATATATTTATTATTTATATATATGTGTTTGTGTGTGTAGTATATATATATATATATATATATATATATATATATATATATACTTATATATATACATGTATATATATATATACATGTATATATATACATGTATATAAGTATATAATTATTACTTATACCAAGTGTCACCCACTTGTTACACACATAATATGGAATCAAATATACCACATAAGGCTTCTAAGGATCGGGAACGATGCACACGCGGATATCGGACAACGGTGCAAGACTCGTGAAAATTTTCCAAAAACAGTTGTAGTCTAAGTTTTGTAAAACGACTTAGTTCACTACAACTCGTGCTCTGGTACCACTCTGTAACACCCCCAAAATACGATACGCAGCGGAATACAACATTTGGGGTGCTACTTCATAATACATGCACACGAGTCTCAGTAAACGTTCAAAGATACGTTTATAAAACAAAATCTATTTCATTTATTAGAAAGATCAGAGTTACATAGGTCCCAATACCAACGTAGAGATTTATTTCTAAAAGTCATAACGCGACTTAGTTTCTAAAAAATCATTTTTTTTAATTTATGACACCACTTCACCGAGACACCGTCCTTGATATCCGCGTTCCGTTCCATCCAAGCCATCAACTGCAATTAACCTGATATACATGCTTAAAAAGGTCAACAAAACGTTGAGTGAATTCATAGAGTTTACAAATAACAGTTAGAACGCATATTTGGTTCAACAAAACATATAACATTGCTCGTAAGACAAGTTATAAAAATATTGATTTCCAACTAAATGAGCCCATGTACCGAAACTTAACACATTCATCCCGTAGGACGAAATAATGTCCGAGAAGTATGCCACTTCTCCTAATACTAACCACAAAATGTCCGTTTGACAGGGTGGTCACAACTGATTCAGACCCCGGACATAGTTGTCAAACCCAATAGATCTATTTAATGCATTAACGTTCACCCACAACAAGGCAACTAACAGTCACACAGTAAAAAGGCATATACTCAATAGTGAATGGAATCATATTTAGCATTAAAACATATTGCGTTCTCATTTTATAAAACAACAAGTATCCCCCTCGCGGGTTTAAAAACATTTAAAATAGTTCAAAAGCGAGGTTATGAACTCACCTTGATCGAAGCCGAAGATCAAATAATCGAAACAATCCACGGAAAATCAACGAACACAATCACGACCTATAATTTAAGTCGCTCGATTACTATACCAAAAAGTATGGTCAACGATGCGGCAACAAAATCATATATATAGTATATATATTCATACATGTGATGAGAAATCCACTTGCGCGCCCAAAATCCTAACTCCACTTAACTGAGTTACGATCGTTCTTTTATTTATGTTATACATCGCTTAATCAAAAACTTTATACTTTAAGAAACTTTCTATTTTTAGAAAGGTACAATTCTCGGAAAGTTACCATTTTTAGTAAGTCTCGCCTTCTAATTATATTTATAATAATATTCATTTATCTCATCGAGCTTTTGACATTTAATTTGATTATTATTTATTCATACCGGGATTATGTCCCGTATATTACAAAAGTTTCTATATTTAGAATTTACTTCGTTCATAATAACGGTTAAGTTTAAAATATCTCACTCGAAGTAATAGTAGCGTTCAATCACTTTTATGACATCCGACAAGTTTAGTATTAACCCGTTGACTTTCAAAAGTCAACGTTTGACTTTAATGGACTTTGACTTTTTATACATATTTATAATTAAATCTGACCCGCTTCAAACGACCCGTTATATCACATTTTCATGTCTCGGACTCTAAAGAGATTTTATGTAAAACGATATTCCGGACAACTTTTTAGTTTTAGCCGAGACCCAAAACTCGACGAAAAATGACCAAAATGCCCCTGCAAGTTTCTGCAGGAACTTTGACATTTTTAGTAAAAACACTGACTTTGACCATGGGTTTTGACCCGTTATTACTTGATTTTAAGATCAGGGAGCCTCGCAGCAAAGTAGAACATCATTCTGAGCAACTTTCGTGTTTCGCCGGAAGGCCGAAACGGACTCGAAAGTGCTCAAAACGAGCTTTTAATTTCCTGACAGCAACCATTATTTTATACCAATGCTGAGTTTTTACAACTAAAATATATATCTCGTTTTCGCTCTAACTTTTTCGTTATTTGGTCTTATATCAAAACGATCATCTAAGTAAGCTTTATCATATTTTAAAGTCCAAAGTCAGATTTTATGAAATCTCGATCTTCGTTTTCCGTGCCAAACTTTCTGCTCACATTTATATTTTATAAAACACTTTTAAAAATCATTTTTAGGCTTTTAATCCAACTAGAACATGTCTATAATGACATATAATCATCACATAAATAGCGTAATCGATTCACAACACGATCTAGCCTAATCACGCAAGTTTTTCCCCATTTCATCACATGCATGTATCGAAATCATTTCATAACGTAAAACAATCGAAACAAGTATAATGGAATACTTACAAACGCTCAATAGAGCTAGTAGAAAAATAGATCGAATAATTTGTCGGACTCTTCCTTGTTCCTTGTTGATGCCGCGGCCAAACCAAAACCAAAAATCCAAAACCGATCCAAGACCTCAAGCTAATCTAGTCCAACTCAAGACTTTTCTCAATGTTTGTTTCACAACCAATAACCAAAACTAAGACACCCCTTTGTGTCTTAGCCGCGGTTCGAACCCAAAGAACAAAACCAAATCCCTTTTATTTTTCAAACCAAATATTCCCACTAGTCTTTTCCCACCATTTCTTGATTTTATCTTGATCGAAACCCCTTTGATTTTTCAATAAAATCCAAGCCTTGTTAAACCTTATTGCATGTGTAGTTTTCTTGTTTAGGTGATCATAGAATCATCATTTATATGATCTTTGATAGCTAGGAAAATCAAACACCAAAGGTGTTGTGGTTGATGGCTCGTTCGAACCAAAAGAGAAGGGAAGGGGGAAAGAAAACAACTTTCACTTGGTTCTTTTTTATTTAAATCATTGTTGGAGTGTTGTTTAATATAGATTTCAAGATCAAAAGAAGGTTTTTGGCTAGTGTGTGTGTGTCGACCGGTCAAGAGAGAAAGGAGGAGAGAACAAAGCTTAGCTATGTGTTTTTCTTTTGTGAAATGGAGTGAAGTAAAGGTTTTATTCTTCTTGGAAGCAAACACTATAATGATTATCTTGGAAATCAAAATAAGGTAGAGTGTGTTGGGTGACTATAGCCGATCGGTTATATGGTGGCTATAGGCTCATCATACATTTTTTTTATTTACTAGCAAAATCCTTGTATTTCTTTACCGTTAATTCAAGGTATAACTTTAGACTTAAAAATGAAAGTGACTTAATAAAACGCGAGTCTTTGGCCACGGACAAGGAACAACAACGTCGGAGTCTCAAATTTTATATTTTACAAAAATATCATAGCAACAATGCGCGTCGTAATTTATTACGAGGCCAAATAATGTTAAACGGTCGCGCGGTCAAACGTTGACTCGCGAAACGTTAAAAATAAAATTTTCAAATTTTCGTTCTCAACAAAATACAAGATTAATTATTTACAGCAAATAAAATTTAAATGCCGACGTTCGCTTACGAAGACTCGTAAAATAACAATTATGACGTCGAACTCGCGATTATTATACGCGTCGTGAAACTCGGGTTGTTACAAGCAAAAAGCAATATGTTCTTGCTAAATCTTCAGCCGAGGCTGAATATAGAGCAATGAATAGTTTTAAATGTGAAGTGTTATGGATCATAAAAGTCTTGAATGATTTAAGAGTTGATGCAAATTTGCATGTTCCTTTGAGCAGTGATAGCAGCTATTTAAATTGCCGCAAATCCTGTATTCCATGAAAGTACTAAGCATTTTGAGATAGATTTGTATATCCTGAGGGAAAAAGTTTCTGCAGGTTTGATCAAAACTTTTAAAATCAAATCTGAAGAAAATGTTGCAGAATTATTAACTAAAGGTTTACCAATCAGCGATCACATAAGATTATGTGATCGGGTGAATATTATGAATCTATACCACAAGTAAACTTAAGAGGGGGTATTAAGAATATATAGTTGTGTAAGTTTCTTGTGGTGAAGTGGCAACTGATAATACTTAAGGGTAAGTTTGGTAAGTTCTTTATAGTTATATTTCTTGGTTTGTTTTCTTTTGGTTTTCCTTTAGCAGGTTGGGGAAAGTTGAAGGGTGCATTATGACAAAGTCTTGGAAGTATGAAGCCATAATATGATGCAGTATAAAAGCTCAATATCGGCTAATTTTTCATAACTTTATCATCTCTGTTCTCTCGCATAAAAAGCTCTCATATTTGTTTTGAGTTGTAATTCTTGATTTTGGGTTCGTATAATCAGTTTGACTACATTGTTTGTAATAGTTGAGTCTTGTAATCTTTCTTTTGTTTTTGAGTCTTAAAAACATCTCTCTACGTTTGAAGTAGAGCTGATATGCAGTTTTAATAAAGTGGAGAGGTTGGTTGAATAAGTTCTAATTGTTCTTATTTTTAAGTATCCAGTCATAAAATCGTATATAAGCTATCATAGTTGTACAAAGAAACATGACCAAAAACCTATTCACCCTGCATACCGCTGATGAGGGTTGAAAACTCCCACTTTAGTTTTACAACTCCCTAGGCAGTGTACCTAACCATTGTAGTGTAGTATAGGCAAGACACGGGGGTTGTTATCGTTCTCTAGGGGAATAGCTTGTGAAGGTACGAACTAGATGTAACAAAGATCTAAAGGATTGAAAGAATATTATTTTTGTAGTTTTATATTTCTATGAAAGCAAGTAAAAATCTTGGTTTTAAAGAGGTTGGTTTTACAACTAATATCTAATTAATTAAACTAATCTAATGATAAGAATTCGTATGATAAGGGAGTAGTGTTTACTTAATCATGCATGATCCTTGGTAAGCTTTTCCTAGCTCTATTACCTTGTCACACTTGTGATGTATATGTAATTATTTCCGAGAAGCATGACGAATTACACGAAAACGTCATCTACATGATAACTTGCTAGGGCAACATACATGCAAGGTAGTATGAAGACTATTACATGGCCCCTAGGGAGATGTACGCGCATTAAAATGCTTAAAAGGGATCATCCACATATGGGTAAGGTAGTATGAGGACTGTAACCTATGGAATCCTTTCTACACAATCATGTCGCTCTAGATCTTCGATGCACTTAAGTAACTAGGGTTCTAGAATCTAAACATGCACACACATCAACAAGAAGTAATAAAGTTAAGATATACAAACCAATTCACATGCAATCATAAGCAAACACTCACGAGATCTAGCCTAGCATGTTTAAGATGAAGGAAGCACAAATACCAATCAAACAATAAGACATATTGAAAGATAAAGGATAAAAGGACTTCACTATATTGAAACAAGCAATTAGGGATGATATATAAGGGTTGGGAAACCCTAAAATATTCCCAAAGTCTGCTACAAGTCGACCTCCCACGAACTCTAACCCTAATTCTCTCTAATAATGTATATGAAAAACATGAAATCGAGATTGTATATATAGGAAACAGACCGCAACGGTGTCGCAATAATTCCAGACACCGTCGCCATGCTAGGGTTTCTAGGGCTTCATTCTTGACGGCTGATCCAGACACCATCACTAATTCTTTAGACGCCGTCGCTATGAGCTTCAAACGGCATCACAACATTTTCAGACGCCGTCTCCACCATTTGATACATGTTCTTTAAGCCTTCGTTTGTGTCCATTTGCCATCTTGTCCTGTTTCTTTCAAAATAGAGTCCTAGTCATGTGTATTTCCTCCAAATGCCTTCCAAGTTCTAAAAATGCAAAAAGAAACGATTAAGCGCATGTTTTAGACATAATTACATTATTTTAAGGATAAAATGACCCCGAAAAAGTGTATAAAACTATACCTCATCAAATACCCCTACACTTGAGATTTGCTTGTCCTCAAGCAAATGAGCTTTTCAACCAAGACAATAGCAATATCGGGGGCATTTAACCTACTCTTTAAAGTTATTCATGACACAACCAATTAGACCTCGTAACTAGAAGCATGGAAAAGATACATTAACACCTTACAATAAGTGTTTGGATATTCTCTCTCTCTCTCTCTCTCTCTCTCTCTCTCTCGGTGTATAATAAATTATGACAATATGGAAATGGAAAATATAACACTCATTACCGATCATAGCATAAAAATTATCATAGGCTTTATAAAGGATCAAACCTCCACCACTAGCATAAGTACTAATAGTTACTATCAAAGTGGTCTTTAAAGGGTTGTGGGGTGTAGGTGTAATATAATAACATGGAAACGGAAACGGAAAAGGATGAGAAATATTTGAGGAGTAACTTTTTGGGTGGATTTTGGGTGAAGTGGTGAGCTGATTATCTTATAAGAATACATGCTGGTTTGGTTGTTAAGACAAAGACTCTACCACTCGGACAAGATGTACAAACTCTACACAACTATACATCAAACTCTTTCTTTTTATTTTCTTGACTCTATGATAAACATAAACATAAAATAAGCAAATGGCAGCCGTATATTTTTTTCACTTTTATATATATATTTTTTCCCTTTCCTTTTCTCTTTTTTTTCGTACACTTTTTCCCTGTCATTGCTTAAACATAATAATACATCATGGGGTTTATAGATACACCCCTACACTTGAACTTTTACATACTCGATAAATAAACTAATCTATGACCCGAATTGATTTGGATCAACATAACATGGAGATCATTTGACAAACATATAGGGGTATTGACTTAACTTTTCTTCCCTATTCTTCCGCGAAATAAATACTACCGTGAATACCAATCGTCCCAAAACAGTACTTACAAGGATAAGGACTTAGCAACCATGTACTCAAATAATTAACTTGGGTTAAAACAATAATGTACTAAAAACGAGTACATACAAGGTAGGCTAAGGCTTTTTGGGTGTAACAATTGGTTTAAGGGTAACAATGCTCTTCATTAATAGTCCGGATTAACCAGAAATTACGAGAACTGTGAAAAGGATGGCTTAGAGGGTTTCACTAGGGGTATCTTGCATTAAAAATGAGTGCGAAACAAGGGTGTGAGATAGTTATATAGTCGATGTGACCATCATAACAATTACAAGTTTAAAACATGGGTTAATCCTAGTGCCTCTTATCATTTAGCAATTCTTAATACTCACTATGCTGTCTCGAGATGCATCACTAAAGCAAGTTCTAGAAACCGGTACACTCTCATATAATTTAAAACCGATATCAATGCTCCAGAAAAGGGGACAAAACCACATATACACATCCATAACGATGGAATAGATACATATGATTGCTCACTTCTTAACTCAAGAAAGCTAAAGGTATTAATTATCTTGGGTATCAAAGATGGATACCCGAATTCCTAAAGATCTAGGGGCGAACCTCACAATTTAGGGGTGGAATTTTATTTGAGTGGAAGGGTTTTTGTGCTAGTCGTATAATTCCCTATCCAATGAGACGCTGCTAGAAATTAGTTTCACCGGTATGTGCCACAAAAAAATTAAATTTGGGCCAAAATTACCTTCTACGCTATGTTTTAATATGTTACTCATCATTTTAAGGACAAACCAAAAGACAAATGGTGGAATAGTTTCTAGGGCTTTTATTTCCCCTATACTTATTATGAATATTGTTCCCAATGTTCTACAAAGTACCCATAAACGAATAAAGAGAAAAGAAAAGAGTGCGAAAGAAACTAGTACTCCCCTGGTTTTGCTTAATGATGGAGAAGAAACAAATGATTCCGGTTAAATCGTCATCCAAGAATTGTTCACATGAAACTCCTAAGAACTTCAGGGCTTCTCCTCATCAAATATAACATGCAAATAAAAGAAAAGGTGCAAACATACCTAGCGTAAAATCGGCGGAATGATAAATATACAACTTTATGATTTTAAGTTTTTCGACTCTAGACAAACAAATAAAGGATAGGATGAATGCGTTAAATAGATTTGTAGCTTCTTGCAGGTTTTTAAGCAATGTACAAATTCAGGAAATTATACAAAATTTTCAAAGTTTGAAAAACGAATTTTACTGTAGCTATGGTGGGGACGCCGTCAGGATAAATCCTGACGTCGTCTCCACCTCCCGTAGAGAAAAAAAAATTCTTTCTTGAAAAATTTCTACACGCAAGTCCAATTATATTTTGTGCAAAAAAATTTACTACAAACACCACAAAATTTGTTAACACAATCATATGACTCAAACAAACACACAAGACGCGAATTAATCTAAATTATTTATTTGATTTGTTTGAAAATTGGTTCTTAGAAACCAAATATTTCTCTTACACTTATTATTGCAAAATACCTTTGATTGAGATAAAGACGAGGTTAAAAACAAAATAAAGCATGATTACAAAGCATTTTCAAACAATAATAACAAATAATATAGAATTAAAACACACAACACACCTAAAATACAGAATTTAAAAGACTAGGTTGCCTCCCAATAAGTGCTTTTGTTTATTAAAGAGTCTTTTAGCTAGACTCGTAGTCTTATTCCTCACGTTGTTTCATGAACGCTCACATGACCCGGTATGAGCCATTCCTTCATACTTTCATCCACTTGGTAGTCGGGACCTAGGTTCAAACGATTCTTATACATCAGCTTATTCTTTTCATGAGGGTGCCTAAATCTGTTTATTAAATCTCTTTTGCTAAGTACAATAATAGGCGAGATCTTCCTCCAAGACACATGCCCCTAACTTTTAAGCTTAGGTATAGTGCGAGGCATTTGGAACATGTAATTATCCAAGATCCTAGTAAAAGACACTAATCCCTTAATGCAATCATATTCAAACTTAGTGACTTCTCTAAAGGGCTTGCCAATCACAACATCTACCATTTCTTTTAGAATAAACTTTCCTATGTCTTCTAGTACAACAAAGTCCGTTACATAAGTGAAACTTTCAACGAATACATAGACATCCCTAACGATAGCAACTAAGTTCTTTCCCGTACTTTCAAGCCCATCTACCATTATAGTGTTATAAGCCTTTCGCGTAATAATGTTCATTGGTAAAAAGGGGTCAAAATAAGCAGTAAACTTCCTAAATCCAATCATACATTGAAATGCTAAGTCATTCCCATCAAAACTATTAATTATTCTTTTACGGTGTAATGTTCCCGCATTCCCATACTCATATAACTCATCAAGAACTTCACCATCATCCGAATCTAAAAAGGGGGAAACCAATGGTGTATCTACCAATCCATTAACGTCATCCATATCAATTAATAAGGTTGGGATGCAAAGTTACTAAGAAATTGAACAATGTTGTCCAGGCGAGAGTCAATATAGGCCGAGATTTCCTGTAGCTCACGGAGCTCTTGGACAACTTTTGTGCGAAGCGCAGTTGGTAAAACGGGTGGGTCTAGGGCTGGTGGTGGATTCACGTTCTCCATAATGAAGAATGGAATAGTCAATGAAAAATTACGAACAAAAACACAAAGAAAAGATAGACTATAAGAAAACTAATAAAAAGAAAATAAAAATCTCACTTGAAAGGATTCAAGCAAGTAGATATAAGCTAAAATAAAATTCAGAACCTATACTATTCCCCGGTAGCGGCGCCAAAAACTTTGATGGGGGTTGAAAACTCTCACTTTAGTTTTACAACTCCCCAGGCAGTGTACCTAACCGTTGTAGTGTAGTATTGGCAAGACACGGGGGTTGTTATCGTTCTCTAAAGGAATAGCTTGTGAAGGTCCGAACTAGATGTAACAAAGATCTAAAGGATTGAAAGAAGATTATTTTTGTATTTTTATATTTTTATGAAAGCAAGTAAAAATATTAGGTTTTGAAGAGGTTGGTTTTACAACCAATATCTAATTAATTAAACTAATCTAATGATAAGAATTTGTATGATAAGGGAGTAGTGTTTACTTAATCATGCATGATCCTTGGTAAGCTTTTCCTAAATCTATTGCCTTGTCACACTTGTGATGTATATGTAAGTATTTCTGAGAAGCATGATGAATTACACGAAAACGCCGTCTACATGATAACTTGCTAGGGCAAAACACATGCAAGGTAGTATGAAGACTATTACATGGCCCCTAGGGAGATATACGCACATTAAAATACTTAAAAGAGATCATCCACATATGGGTAAGGTAGTATGAAGACTGTTACCTATGGAATCCTTTCTACACAATCATGATGCTCTAGATCTTTTATACACTTAAGTAACTAGGGTTCTAGAGTCTAAACATGCACACACATCAACAAGAAGCAATAAAGTTAAGATCTATAAACCAATTCACATGCAATCATAAGAAAACACTCAGGAGATCTAGCCTAGCATGTTTAAGATAAAGGAAGCCCAAATACCAATCAAACAATAAGACATATTGAAAGACAAAGGATACTTTACTATATTGAAACAAGCAATTGGGGATGATATAGAAGGGTTGGGAAACCTTAAAATAATCCCAAAGTCTGATACATGTCGACCTCCTATAAACTCTAACCATAATTCTCTCTAAAAATGTATATGAAAAACATGAAATCGAGTTTGTATATATAGGAAACAGACTGCGATGACGTCGTAATAATTCCAGACACCGTCACCATGCTAGGGTTTCTAGGGCTTTATTCTTGACGGCTGATCAAGGCGCCGTCACTAATTCTTCAAACGCCATCGCAATAAGCTTCAGACGGCGTCACAACATTTTTAGACACCGTCTCCACCATCTGTGACAGATTCTTTAAGCCTTCATTTGTGTCCATTTGCCATCTTGTCTCGTTTCTTCTAAAATCGAGTCCAAGTCATGTGTATTTCCTCCAAATGCCTTCTAAGTGCTAAAAATGCAAAAAGAAACGATTAAGCGCATTTTTTAGACTTAATTGCATGATTTTAAGGGTAAAATGACCCTGAAAAGTGTATATAATTACACATCATCAACTGTTGACTACATTTGCATACTCATGGATCCAAACTATACAAACTGCCAAACTGCCATAGTTTAGAAAATCATAAGTATGCATTATCACATCAGTTACACTTTAACTAACCAACCAAACCTCCTGTAGCTACAATTATACATTTCTTTATAAAACTTTATCATTCTAAGCTCATATTAGCATTACACGACTCAAAATCCATAAAGATAAATAATACATCATCCTATAAACAAAAGCAACTCTTCTCTATAGTAAAATCCAAGAAAAGAGACTACATTTTCACAATTCAAGTCTCTTTACAAACCAAAGCTGCAACACCTTACCTCACAATAGGCCAACAAAGAGTAATCAAACCATGGCATCATTTATAACCTTAGAAAGACCATGGGAAAATCAGGTGCTTCAATTTGCATTAGTAGAGTACCATTCCTTATTATCTTCACATTTCATCTTTCTTCCATTTTCTCCTCTTTTTTACTTAAGTGGAGATAATATTTATAATTAACTTAAAAACTTGAAAGGTACTTAATATTAAGTTTCTAATTTTATATAATTAAATGTAAAATTTTGAGTTTTTATTATTTTATAAGCTACTTTTTGCTAGAATCATAATTGAGCCTCTTAGGATGATATATTATTATTATTACGATTTACAAGCATACAACATGATAAATAACCATATATCAGTGTTAGTTATGGACATGCACTTATTTAGTCACCCGATACAAAAGACATCGCATAAGTAATACTAAAATGCCTTATATGACCCATAAACCCCATTTAGGTAAATGGGTCAGACGAGAAATGTTATGCAATATACTCTGGAAAACAGTTAATGTATGATATCATATTTCACAGCCCGGATGATGATTCTTAGATTTGGCTAGTTTCTAGAGAGAGAAACACATGGAGAGATATTTTCTAGAGAGAGAAAGCTCTATGTGTAAAATGGAAATGAATAATGACTAGCTACCTCTTCCAAAGTTAGAAGAGGTATATATAGTTCTTACAAAGAACCGGGTTTTAGTACCCGGTTCAAAACCGAAAATCATACGATTAACTATTAAACTACGAGCTATAATAAACAGTAAAATACACGGGGTGACCGAGTCTTTTTCTAATATCTAACAGTTAAGAAATGGCAAAGTATAGATCAATGGTAATAAAACCAATATGAACTCTTAGTAAAGAAACAAAATTCGTTAAACGTTTGTTATTGGATTGATGAATTGAACGATTACAAGGAATTTGAGAGAGTTTTGATTACAAGTGAATTCATAAAATGAAAGAAATGAGTAATACAACTATTTATGGGAAAAAGATGATAGTAGATGAATTTGGCGTCAAAGTCTAACTGACTTTCAGATATTTGCACATTAACCCCTGAACTTCTTGAACTTATCATTTGTGGAACTAATACTTCTGCACTGTAGCAATCCCTTTCCCTTGAAATAATTCTTATCCTCAAGAATTCTTTTTGAAATCAGGGAACCTTTGAAGTAGGTCACTGTAGAGCTCCCAAGTAGCATCTTCATCAGTGTGGTTAGACCATTTGACCAGAACATAGACTGCCACCTTATTGTTGACCTACTGCATCTTCTTGTCCAAAATGGCTATGGCTCAGTAGTAAGCAACCCATTGGGACCACAATAGGGTGGCATCCCCATATTATTATCACTTTCTTTGCACATCTTGAGTTGTAAAACATGAAAAATAGGATGCACTTGGCTGTTGTCAGACAAATCCAGCTTATAAGCCACTGTACCAATCTTTTCAAGTATCAAAAGGGTCCATAGTACTTTGAAGATAGCTTATTCTGCTATCCTTGTCTGATTGTTACTTGTCTGTGTGGATAACGTTTAAGATACACCTACATTCCCACATCAAACACTCTATCTGTTATGTGTTTGTTTGCCAAACTCCTCATCCTATCTTAAGCTCTGACTAAATGAAACTTGATCAGACTTAGAGCTTATTCTCTGGCTTGCAAAGTTCTATCAACTGTTTCCACTACACTTTCACCAGGCATGTAAAGAGCATGTATTAGAGGTTTTTGTCCATACATAGCTTCAAAAGAGGTAGTTTG
>BQNB010051398.1:7023-25801 GCA_026074375.1 Tanacetum coccineum | reverse complement strand
GATCTTCATGGCAATACCCCAAAGACCGACCAACTGTTGTTTCTCAAGGAGTTATAAGGCGGTTAAGGTTAGGTATATTCGTTCCATGAGGGATCTACCCAGGAACACTCCATTAGATAGAGTAGAAGTCCTAGGTATGATTGAAGAAAGGAGTAAAGTGAGAATAAGGGAATAATGCCAACTGAGATGGAGCTAGTGTTGGAACAAACCCAACAAGGTACTAGTCATGAAGTCTCGGTAAGCACTGAAGGGGTTGAAGAATGAAAAAGAATTATAAGGATAAAGGGTCAAAAGAAAGAAGCCCTCCATACAACCCTAGGCAGAAACCGGGTCAATACATAATCTATCGATAATCACAAAGATGATCTATAAGTGCAACACCCTCCCTAGCCACTCAGAATCTCTCAAAAGATTTCTGTTTCATTTCTCACGGAGATCAACACGTTTCTATCGGCTTTCTCATTCCGAGATCATTGATATTGAAAAGGTGGTATTCCGCTCTAGCCTTCAATTACCAAATAATAAATGTGCACTTATAGAGTCTAGAGCCAATGAGATCCATCAAAAATCTCACTAGGACACAAATTCCAATATACAAAATGTCGTACATCATTATACAACATTTGTTATCAATAAGTCCTACGCATTATCCTTGTGATAATTGCCAGAATATCAGAGTGATACTGTTTAGTATTCACAGTGATGATGGAAATCCTTCTTGAGCCAACATCAAACAAGCTCTTGGTAGGTGACTTGCGAGATTATAAATGAATCAAGCTTGTGTCAACTGGATAGCAATTTTAGTCCAGTATATGAATTGACGACTCAATTAGAGATAGTATAATATTATGATTCAATCTTACCCATGATGTCTGCTTGAGGTTGTTATGGTAATGAGAACAAGCAAGTCCGGTGAATCTAATGCAACAGCGTTAGAGGATCTAATACTTTAAGCTGGACTACCCTGTGTCAAGGATGTTCTTCTAACTTGAACACTACATGATCACAAGTACGTATTATACTATAAATCTAGTCCTCGGGAACCGGAGGTTAATGTAACGAATCAAATCGAATGACAAAAGACCTATTAGTCTATATCTGATGTTTCATCACTATCATCAATTCTTAGGTATATTGTAACGGCGTTTTTCAACTATTCCAGCGGAGTCAAGATTCAAAGCACTCTGCTCAATCAACAAAGATATATTACATGATGAAAGCTCAAACTATACCAAAGTCTTAGACAATAATTTTCTGATGTACAAGCACTTCCTCAAAAGAACATTTTTGACAAGATTGTCGGACAATAACAAAGATATATCTTACAAGTGGATCAAGTACTACTCCTACCAAGATGTGGTACAAGTAATCATGTTAAAGAAAATGTTGAAGGAGATTGTTAGCAAGCTTTCAAGACCTTGAGCATGAGGGTGGAGACATAAGATCGCAAGGCGGCATAAAGATTCAAGGATGAAGATTCAGAGATCTCAGTAGTCAAGATAAATCAAAGAGAAAGACCACGATATCAGTATTTTGTCAAAGTATATCAAGTTAAAGATCAAGATCCATGATCACAGGCATGCAAAAGTATCTTTAAAAGAATTCCTAAGAACGTAAGGCTCCAAGATGCAAGACGTCACAAGAAGGATCCACAATTGAATGACCACCCCTTAGGGGGAGATTATTAGCCGTGTTTTTAGTGAAGTGATGGTCATTATCAATCCCGAGCCTTGTATAAGTAAAACATAGTTTACGAGAAAGTAACCTTTAAGCTTAATAGGCCTAGTTGTCGGGATTTTTAACGCCATGTTGGTGTTAGAAATATTTTCGATATTTTATCTATACTTCTTTTTATGCTTTTTTGGTGATGACACATTGAAAACTTATTAACACATAAATAAAGTGCTTAAGTTAATCGTAATCACTAATCATCAATTCGGCAAACATCTTTCGACGTCTCAAGTTTTCTTCATCAATAATTTAAGTTCGCACCCGCGTAATTCACTTAAGGTATGAACAAACAAACTTTAATTTGTTGAAGATCAAAGAATATTTTTAAACCTTACATTTATAAATGGGAACAAACATTTTATATATTTTATATATTTTTGTATTTTTTAGGAAATGTTTTATCATATTTAATTTTTGATTCAATTTTCTCCACTATAATTACGGCTAGAAAAAGTCCACGAAAAACCTCACTGAATTTAGCGACAAAAAGTAAAGGTGCTCTGAAAATGGGCAGCCCATTAATTATAAGGGGGCCGTCACATATTTAAGGGACACGGTCCATAGACCCGCTCCTCCTAGCTTGTCCTTAAATATATGGACTATTCACCCAATCATTTTCTTCACCTCTTTGCACCAAGAGTTTTCTCAGATCTAAACCTCCTTTCAAAACCCTTTCCTTTTGATCACTACTTATTATAAGTTTGTTTTAAAATGTGATCCATTCACTCCATCCATTGAAGTGCAAGAGAAAGAACTTTCGTTATCATTAAGATACGGAAGTTCTATATAGGCTACTGTAGGGCAATTCGTGACATGTCTTACATTCACAAATGTATAATAACGAAGTCTATGTATTCCAACGTGTCGTAATTGCTGGATTCATGGTATCATGATGTGTATTGTAGTTAGATCGTGGTGATATTACCAAGTAGTGGTAGATAGTTGTGATGTAGTAGTGCTGGTGAAGTGAAGTTGTTGAAGTTGTGAGAAAGTTGTGAAATTGTGAGAAGTGTGAAGTTGGGAAGGAAGTCGTGAAGTTATGAGTCTAGTGACAAGTCGTAGATGTCGTGTGTGATAGATTGGTTCTAGCTAAGATTAGAACTCAGATTTTCCTTTGTGTCGTTAAATCGGTGTAAGCAAAGTTGTGTACCGGTTTTCTCCGCCATTTAAGCGAGCTTGTTGATAGCGAAAGTAAACTCTCGAGTGGGGTACTCGGGGTGTGGCAGTAGGCGAAGAGTGTGCTTCGTGATCCGAACCACTATAAATTATCGTGTCCGGTTTGCTTTTCCTTTCACGTTTATCTCTTTACATTTATACCTAGCATTTATCGCTTTATATTCTACTTATTTTGCAAATTGTCGTGATGTGTTGAATTTTATAGTTTTAATTATGTCTTAATAAATGTGATATGGGTGTTGTTTGTATTGTTGTAAATCAGATGTACTTAATATGTGTATATATACTTGTAAGAACACTCTTATTCATATTGTATATCTCGCTTGATCGGCAATTTAATACAAAACATTTTAAGATTTTAAATGGAAACGTACTCACCCCCCTCTACGATTTCCACAATTGGTTTTCTAGTAGACTCGTCGATCTAATTTTTCAAAACAAAAGTTTTAAAAATTAAGTCACGAATCAATGTATCAAATTACCCATTCACGGGATTCAAATTTTAAAAAGTGTTTTTGTTGCATCGAACTTGTATTTGTTTTGATTTATATTACACTTAATGATACCTAGCTCGAGATAATAATGATGCTTAAATAAGTTCTATATCTACGGTATCAGTTAAGAAAGTTGTACACCTTTCCGCAAAGTCAGAAAATAATTTTTTACAAAAATTGAAATTCTAAGTATCAGGTGGGCGGCCGCCTTAATTATTGTGCGGCCCCCTTAATTCCTGGGCGGACCCTTAATTTTAAGGGGACCACCTGTCTGATTCGGCAGTTTTTCAGAAACTTTGAAAAATCATATAAAATCAACCGTAAGTACCGGTAGAAGTCGTGCCAACCGCATTTCGAAAGAGACTTGATTCTACTTTCATTATAAAAATACTTTCAAGTATTTATTTATAAAACTTAATTTAGTCAGAAAGGCAAAATACTTATTATTATCCAAAATGTTGAGTCTCTTTTAACGTAAAACTTGTATTTTGTCTTTTCCTTTCGAGTCGGACATTTCTAGTCGGTATATCTTTGAAAAATGTTGTATTAGCTTTCAAAAATTATTAAACTGATTTTTGAAATGGGGAGGAAACTATTGTCTTCATACAAACCACCGAGGGGCCTAAGTAAATTGTTGTATCTATTACACAAAACTACGACAAGTACGTTTATGTGGTATGACTACTGTTGATTATGTGCACTATCTTTATATCTTAAGTTAGTAAAAATTATTAAATGATCGTTGACCTACTTGTATATAAGCTTATTGAATATCTAAGACATCGTACACTATTCGTTTGTAGCTAGTTTTTCGGATTATGAATAACTAGAACTTATTGCTAGATTTCTTGCATTTAGTTTGCATAATTGCTCTTGCAGTGAATATAGGACATTTAGAATAACTTTACCTTTACAAATGTTACATAAACATCTTGTAAATCTTTTCGGGTATGGGAATATATTTAGGAATAAGAGTTCAATAACTTGTCAAGTATATTATTAAATGTATTAAAACTAGTCACCTAAATATTTCCAACGATTTAATCTATTTTCATCAACACGTTTAAATATTTTCAACAACTTGCTTGTTTGACTTGGTAGTTCTAAGAAAAGAAGATTATATTTAATACATCAATAACTAAGAAATAGATAGTTGCCTTGTGCTTGCATGGTTTTCATACAATAATTATATTCGTTTTTAAACATATAGTATTTACAAAAGATTGTGTGTTTGTATAAAAGCGTTAGAATACCTCATACTCATAACTGTAAAAAACCTATATTTATGTTTTAACATAACCAACAAATAGTTTTTGCACAAGTAAAATGTAGCAACTAAATCTTGGATTAATGAAAAACACACTATTTAAATATTTATCTATTTTCTTTTAAATGTATATTCTTGAGGGTCAAGAAAGGATTTCAAGAATATATCAAATTCAATTATTCAAATTATGGTTTGATTTATTTATCGAATTAATTGACAAGTTTTTTTGGAGTATGGATAGGAAATCGGGTTCTTATATTGTTTAGTTTCAAGATTATATCCCAAATTATAATAAAGTTATTGTCTTACATTCTAACATACTCAATCTCACTAGTATTGGTAATGAAAAATAATTGCATCCGTTTGTAGATGAAAAAGAATATGCATTGGATCATAACTCACACTTGTATTGATAATGCCATATTGAGTCTACTTGTCCAGTAGTTGTGTTCCAAATATTAGTCTAATATGTTTAATACATGCATGAAATACATAATGAAGTAGGATTGACAAATTGGATGTTTCGTCACGAAAAATATTCAAAAAAATTATCATTGCAATTTGACATTGCTATAGTGTCATTCGGAAAAACCAAACACGAGCCAATTTACAGCATTATGTACATCTTTGATCATACAATTAATAGCACAACTTAAAACTCCATATTCATATTTGACTAAATTTCTTAATTAATGAATGTTATTCTTACTTTATTATCCTAGGATACATGCTTGTTGGAACATTTATGTGTAAGGAATTTTGAATATACCCAATAATTAAATGATTTATAAAGGATAATATATCCTATGCATTTTATTTTCTTCGTAGCATAAATGGTTGTGTTATAAGAAAATACATCACATATAATTTGAAAAATATAAGTTATTAGAATTGAAAATTAATCTATCAAAATATGTATCAATGCATAAACAAGAGGGCGGTAAGACATTTCCGACTCAAACGCGGGGTAGACATTTTGGTCATTAGGATTGTTTGTTTTTTTCATGTCATTAAGAGGGCGGTAAGAGGCTGTTAAGAACTGTTGTGTTTATTATAGTACATATTATATTTAATGTAATCGGCCCATTGACCCAAGCCCATAGTCTAGAATATTCTTTTGTATCCTATATATATGTTGGTTGTTATCAATAGTAATCAAGCAATCAATTAATATAATATGATATCACAGCCTATATCGATCCACTCCTAAAATATCTCATCTCAGTTGTCCATTTCCCTATACTTTCTCTACCTCAATCTTTTCACTAAATCTAAAAAAATATTGTTCATCGCGTTACTATTCACCGAGCACTATTCATCACATTACTGTTCATCGAAAAAAAGATTATTGTTATGGTTTCTCATGATCAGCAATGGTATATGGATACTGGAGCAACTTCTCACCTTTCATCTCAAACCGGTAACCTTCAAACCTCTTCTCTTAATCGTAATTTTCATTCAGTTATTGTCGGAAATGGATCATCTATACCTGTCACCCACTCTGGTCATGTACAAATCCCTAATCCATATCGTCCCTCACCTTTTAGAAATGTTCTTGTCACCACCCATATCATTAAAACCTTGTTTCTGTACGCTAATTCACACCGTAATAATTTGCTACATTGATTTTGATCCATATTGTTTCACTTGTACGAGATTTTCATACCGTCAAACCCCTTCTTCGTTGTGACTGCCCACAGGTGATCATATACCATTTCCACGTTGCCGCCTCAGCCTTTTCGCCCTACTTACCAATAAACCATTCCCTTTGGATACAACGTCTTCTCACATGGTGACGCTGTAATTCAACACTGTCTTCACCGTGGCTTTGTGTTTATAATAAAAACATCTTTACACTTGTGTCGTTGACCTGCCAGTTAGGTAATAAACAAAACTTCCCTTCCAACGATCTACCTTTATTGTTACATCTCCCTTTGACATTATTCACTCCAAACCTATTGGACATTCTTGTCTTACATGAGGGATATAAATATTATGTCATTTTCTTAGATCACTATTCACATTTTTTATGGGTCTACCCACTTCACAGAAAATTTGATGCGCAGTCAAAACTTCTACACTTTCGTGCCTTTGTAAAAACCCAATTCAACCGTGAAATCAAGCTTTTCAATGTATCATGGTGGAGAAATTTTTCGACAACAACTCCCTCCATGATTATTTGCCACTAATGCCATTCAATTTCGTTTCTAATGCCACGTAATCTCAACAAAATGGCAAAATCTGAACGCATGATTTGTACTTATTAATAAGTAGTTCGTTCTCTCCATCTTTCAGCCCGTCTTCCTCCCGAGTCATTGGGTCGAAGGCATAATCTCTGCCACTTACTTACTTTAATATCTCCCCTCCACCACCATTCAACAATGACATCCTTACATAAAATTATTAACAACCAAACCTCTCTACTCACCATCTTCGCAACGTTTGGTTGCCTTTGTGTTACCCTTTCACCTTTCCACGCACAAAATTGCCCCTGTACCATACCTATCTATCTTTCTGAGGTACCTTACAATCATCGCGGATTCGATGCCTTGACTTGACACCAAAAAAATTATCATTTTCGTCATGTCAGCATTTGACGAAAACTGTCTTTTCCTTCGATCCTTGACTCCAACTAAACCCCCATCATACCAATTTTTAGATGATAATTGTTAGGTTTATGAAAAGTGTCGATTATGTAATTTTATTATATTTTGATATTAGACTTTATTTCGTTTAGTTTAATATAGCCTGTAATAAGGTTTATTAGCTTTAGTAAGTAATAGCATTATATCCAAGATCTAGGGGACTTGTATTGTCAAGTTAGAAAATAAGGAAGGGAAGCCTACCTCCCTTTGCTATAAATAGCACTTTATTCTTCATTAGAAGGGTAATACTCTTGTCAACCATAACTTTAAATTTTCCCTCCATAATCATATTTGAATTCTTGTAATAAATAGAATAATAATATTGTGTAATAGGTTAGGTAGATGGCTCGTGACTGATATAAAGTCACGAGACCCAACAAATAGGCTAAAAGCTAAGAAACAAGAGCTCCATGCTCTTATTGTAAAATGGGTATAAATACCCCTCCACCACCTCATTTGTGAGGTGTGTCTTTTATGTGTCTCTAGGTGTTTCTTAATCTCATTCTATCTTTCTCTAATCCTCCTCCTCCCTCTTTCTCTCTCTACTTTCTCTCTCTAGATTATCATTATATTGCTTATTGATCCTGAATTTCAGACCTATCAAGTGGTATCAGAGCTGCAGGAGCGATTTAGTGGTGTTTTGGAGAGCTTATTCCGACAGCTTATTTCAGCAGCTTTTTTCGAGCTTATTTGGGCTTATTTCGTGCTTATTTGGTCCTGATTCACTGCAGTGCTTATTCTGATTTTTTTGTGTGCTTATACTGATTTTCAGCTTATTTTTGTGAGCTTAATTTGAGTCAAATTTGCTTATTTTTGGTCAAATAGTGAAAACAGCTTATTTTTGCTTATTTTGCTAATCTCGGTTCTAACGAGATTGATTGCTTATGGTTTTATCGTAAGTGTCGTGGCAGAATTGGTACAAAATTTGCTTAATTCGTGCTTATTTTTGAAATTCAGCAGATTTTAAGGTCAAAATCAGTAAAAGTTGTTACAATAATCAATTTCAGTAAGTTTGACTGGTAAAACTCAGTAAAAACAGTTACAAAAGTCAAATTCAGTAAAAAGTTTGTTTCAACAACTTTGACTGGTCAAACTCGGATCTGTAACTGATTTTATAAAATTTGACTTTTGGTCAAAGTTCATTACTGGATTTAAAGAAAAAGAAAAAGTGCAGAAGATAAGCTTTTGATCTCAGATTTGTTTCTTGGTTTGTGTTTATCTAAAAGATCTAATCACATTTCGAAACAATATCATCACTGATTTGTCTCGGAAACCAAACTCGATAATCAAACTCGGAATCCATTTTCGACAAAGGATCTCAAACTCGGAAACAATCAACTTCTCAGAAACAAGCTCAGAACAAACCACAGATCTCAGATCCAAATCAAAATCAGAATCTATTTCAAAACAAACTCGAAAAATCATCATAGATCTGATCAAATTCGGCAAGACTCAAATTCGACAAGACTCAAATTCGACAGAATATTTCCAACTCATATCTACTCTCGGAAAGTCAAACTCAGAACAAATCATTTTTAAACATGACTCATTTTTTTTAGATCTCAGTTGTGTGTGTTCTTGTAACACAAGTATTGAATCTTGTTCAAAAGATTAACACACAAAATCATCACAGATCCAAAACCAATCTCGAACACAAACTCAAACATCAAACTCGGAAACAAACATCAAACTTGGATACAAACATCAAACTCGGAAACTAACTCAAAACGAAAAGTAATAAGTGATCTCAGATTTTTCTTTTTGGATGTCTTACAAAAGTTTCAAGATCATAATCTCAAAAGAAAATTTTCATCACAGATCCGAACCTAACTCAGAAATCAAACTCAAAAACATACTCGAAGCAAGTATTACAAACAAATAGATCTCAGTGGTGACCTTCAAAGATTCAAGATCCAAAAAAACACTCATCACAGATCCAAAGTCAAACTCGGAAGTTAAACTCCGAATTTCAAAAGAAAACGTCAAGAACATCAAAGCATTCATACCTCATCTTTGTTTCGAGTAATAGACGAAAAACAAACTCTCTCATACTCGAAAAATAAATGATCTCAGAATTGGTTTTTTCGTGTCCTTTATATGTTCCAAAGATCCATCAAGATCTTCAAACAAACAAGAAAACCTGAATCTTCATAGATCAAAATAAAGCCTAAGCTTTTTGTTTAATATTCGAAAAATAAAACAAAGAAGAAGAACAACAAGTGTCCACTTTTTTCTTTTTGTTTCGATTCCATCAAGAAAAGGAAAAACAATAAACGAATACAAGTAAAGATCTCTGTTTTGTTTCGATTTTAAACATAGATCTTTAAAAGACCTCAACCAAAACGATTCATCATAGATCTTGTTGAAGACTAAAGCTTCATTAACTTTTTAAAAAGTAAAAAGAAAGCACAAAACGCAAACGTTTCATACTATCTTTCTTTCGGTACAAGACAACAAGAACAGAAAATACATCATCAAGAACACAACCTACCTGTAAAGATTTCTTCTTGTGGTCTCTTTGAGTATTCGAAACAAGAAAGGAAGTTGTGATTGTTTGTGCTTCGTTTGTGTTATCAAAAAGAAAGAGAGGCGTATGGCGTGTCTAGGGCAACAAGGATAAGTAGTGTTATAATATACTATCATTCTTTAGGTTTTGCTACAAAGTTTGTGGGCCTGAACTGATAGTGTGCCGAAAATCAAAATAAGTTCTGGGCCGGATCTGCTAGCTTAACTCATAATCTGTTAAGAGTTAAGAGTTTATTTTTGTCATAATCTGTTGATAGTGTTAAGAGTTGGTGTATCATATTTTTGTCACAAAAGTGAACTTGGGCTAGATTAGTTTATTTGTTTGTATCTGGATGTATTGAAGGAATTAGTGGGCCGCATGATTTCTTAAGTAAAATACGGGCTGACATTTTCTTTACATATCCGATTTTTTTTTGGTTTACAACTAGTTAGTGGGCTGACACTTTGCTAATAAACGAATTTTTGATAAATTTTTGGTTCTTACACCAAAAGTGTTGAAGCAAATCTGCTCAATGTTGTCTGTCATTATTTTTTCTTCACGTTTTTAATTGCGGATAGATTTTTCGAAATTGATTGATAATTTGGATTAAATTTTTGAGTCTGTGTCGAAATTTTTTGGGTTCGTTGTGATAAATAGAGAAAATGGGATCAAACGAGGAAATAGTTCAATTACTTCAAAAGACACAAACTATTTTCAAACAAACACAACGTGACAAAGAGGAAAAATATCTTAATGATATTATTCAGTTACAAAATAAAATCAAAGATCTTGAAAACGTTGTTTGTAAAATAGGCAGATCAACTGACACACTTCGGTTGCTTACAAATGAACAAAAAGCTTTTCGGGATAACTTACGTAAGTCGGGTGTGGGATATAACGGTTCTTGTGTTCTTTCACAAGCTTATGCTAAAATTCCTAAGTTGTATCGTGCTTATGAACTTTGTGATAAAAATGAACAACTGCATGTGTTTGATTCTGAGGAAACTCTTGAGGATGCTGAAAAGAGTTAATTAAAAATGAATGAGTTTTAAAAAGATAAAAAAATTCAAGAGTTAAAGATTCAACCTATCGATTACGAAAAGTTGAACAAACTTTATAAAGAGTTTGTTCCTCAAAAACAGCTTTCTGAGCCTTCTGTTAAGCAAACATGTTCTTCACCTTATTCTATTCCCTTTGTTAAGATTCTGGAAACAAAAACCATGCCGAGTGAGTTACCTTTGATCAACGAATTATTCAATATAAAAGTTGGATTTGAAAAGCTGTCTCTGTTAATACACCAGAACAGTAAAAGGGAAAGCATTTTTTACACATCAAAGGCAGAGATAGAACGTAATGATTTTTGTCGAGAAAAAGTCAAACCACTTCTTAATGAATTACAGGTTTACTTTGATGACTTTCAGAATCTATTTCAAAGGGATATAAAAGAAATGAAAGATGCGTTTGAGCAAAATGATGTCTATCTTGATGAAATTGAGAATCAAAATGATTTGTTGAAAGATCAACTTTTGGAAGCATCCTTAACTGAAGATATCAAGAATCTTGTCATAACTTCTTGTGTGGAAATAAGGAATAAGGATTTACATGATGAAATTGAAAGAATTTCAAAAGAGTCAAAAGATGTTTCAAATGAGAGTAAAACAGTTGATACGGCTTGTAATGATGCATTTGAAGTCAAACAGGAATTGTCAAAAAGAATTGTTGAATTGGAAAAAGATTTGTCAAAATCTGAGGCAAAGGGTATTGCTTTTGAAATCGCACTTCAACACAAGTCACGAGAAAATAATTCTTTGAAAACTGTGCAAAAAGAAAATGAGAATTTTATGGCATCGTTACAACTCGAGAATGCTCATTTGAAACAGACTTATAAAGATTTGTTTGAGTCGGTTCAAAGGTCAAAAGTTGAGATTAAACAATGTGATGAAGTCAAAGTTAAGGACGATTTTGATGAGATTGAAACCAAAAACATTGAGTTGGAATATCGAGTGGCGTCATTAATTAAGGAGAATGAACACTTGAAGTTGACTTACAAAAACTTGTTTGATTCAATCAAAAAGTCACGGGTTCAAACAAAAACTTCAAATGTAACACAAGACGAGGCAGAAAATCTGAAGTCTCAATTGTTTGAATTTGCTGAAACTAAGTTCAAAAACATTCTCGGAAAGATTGAATTTTTCAAAAAGAAGCAGTTGGATATTTCTGAACTTAACATGGAATCGGGGGAGAATGTTTGTGATAATGCCAAAGTTATTTCTAAAACAAATTTATCGAGATGAAAAGGTTTTAACCTCAATAAACAAACAAAAGATTTTAATGACTTCAAGGCTTAATTGTCGAACATAACAACTAAATTTAAGGCGTAATTTTGAAAACTTAAAAAAATCGAAATTGATCTTATTGAACAGACAATTGGCTCGTAAGTTTTTGAAGATTCAAAAGCCGAAAAGGAGTCAGATATTTGAAAGAAATTAATCATTTGGAGAACTCAATTGGAAAAATCGAAAGTAAAGTCTGTGCAAACTAAAGTTTTTGAAAACATTCAATTTTGGGAAAACCACCTAGCTATAAATTGTTGCAAAACTCTTCAAATTTCAAAATCATGGTTTTCTCCCAAAGTTGATGTGCAAAAGAGTTTGTCAAAACCAGTCACTACACAGTCTTTGCCTAAAAATGAAAAAGATCAGCTTTTAAAACGAATTGCATATTTGGAATCAAAATTGGCATCTCAAGATATTCGTTCTTGTCAAAAAGAATATCATGAGTTGAGGACTTCATATAATGCTTTAAAAGTGAAGTTTGATTCTCTTAATCGGCAAAAATGGAACATCAATGTTTCAAAAGCTTCAAAACCTAAAGAAAGTGTTTTGGAAAAGGTTCACACGGGTGAATCTTCAAAACCGTTTTCACGAAGGGTTTCTCAGTTTACAACCTATTCTTTACAAAAAGATAGGAAGTTTTCTAAGAAATCTCAACGTTTTGAAACATTTTCTCCTCAAAAGGGTTTTAAGACAAGAGCTTCACATGCAAAGAATCAATTTTTTTAAACATCACACTCGTGTATTTAAACACCGGTAAAAACCAAGTGTTGGAGGACCAATTTAATGAATCCAAACTTTTAGACATCTACTTTTTCAAAAGAGTTTATTAATACACAATACTTTTAAAAAAAGGGAAAGAATCAAGTTTTTGTCACTCCACATTCTCGTTTTACACCGGTAAAACAAGTTTGGAGACCAAAGCAAAGTCATTCGAAATCTTTCAAATATTCCATATCAGAAATGCTTTCGATGCAAAACAAAAGAATGATTTTTGCTTCAAACCATCACAAGAAAGGAAGATTTTCAAACGATTCAAAAATGAATTTTCGGAATGTTTCATCAAATGACAATAACAAATGGAAATCTTCTTCGTTAACAAGATTTAAAACTCCACATGAAACACCGAGTTTCAAAAATCAATGGAATATCAAGAGGAATTTTAATCTCCGTTGATTCCACGAAGTTTGATTTTCAAATGAACACCGGTTCCAAGATCCAAGTTTGGTGCCCTCGTATGGAACTCAACACATTACTCGTCATGACACAAACATTCAATTGTGTTTTCAAAAAATGTGGTAAACCCGCTAGCCCCGTGCTTAAATGGGAATTCTAAAATAGAACGAAGACCAAAAGTGGTTGATATACGAATATCAATTATCAGAGGCTGACCCTAAAAAAGTGGACAATAACTTTTAGACAAAAAAAGTAATAATTACACTACTTGTCACAAACTTTGTGTGGGGGTGTCCGGGGCCCTCCTTGTCTCCGTTAAAATCCGCCACTTTAGTGTATATATTCGAAAAATGATACACGCTACAAATATGAACCGTGTGTCATGCATCTTTTTTCTGTATCGACTACTGATCACTACTCATGAGGTTTTACATCTAGGATGTGTTGGTATTGTGTCTCCACTACGAAACATACAAACTTATATTAGGGTCATTGTTTATGAGATCTAAGGGTCACACACATATAACACGAGAATCTGAAATAATATATGTGATAAAGATCAAATAAAAAGACAAATATTCGTAAGAAGGATAAAACGATTTATTTTTTTTAAAAAGTTCTCAAAAAATTCTGAAAAAATTCCACAAGATCGTGTATGTTGGTGCATGAATTAGACTTAGTTACGTTGCATTTAATTAAGTTGACTTGAACAAGAAGCCTGGTGAGCCCATAGTGGGGCCTACACACGATCACCCTCTCTTGGGAGTGTTTGATTGGGCTTGAACTATTTACGGGAAATATATTTATTTTGTTAGACGAGATAAATATCATTTAAACGAAGCAAGCAGACCCGTGCGTTGCACACGGCCTGGGTCAATTTGTTTTTCGCATGGTGTGTGTATAATGGTCGCTTGCAGCGTAAATTTTTCATACTCTTGATATTTATGTTTTATTGTATGGCTTGTTAGTCTGTGCGGCCTTTGTTATTAGATATTAGTTGGACTTCGCAGTAATATGGTTTGGTTTCAAACGCGCTGATACAAATTTAGACCAATCAAAACATAGAGTATTCCTTTTTATGCTAGGATTGTAGAAATAGATAACGGAAGTAAAGGTAGTAATTGAAGGATGGTTCATTACATATTGAACATAAGTGGAAAAATATAATCCATATGAAATGAAACACTTGATTTGCAATGTCTAAGGCATATAAACACGGTGCCACAGAAACATTGTGCATTGTTATTTTCCTAACAACTTATTCTTAAACTCTCGCAAAAGCGTGTGTTGTGCTATAGTTGATGCGCCAAACTGCCTAATCTGCACATGCCTACTATGGACATGTGTCGTCAGTCACCTAGCTAAAAGCATAAGAAACAATAAAAAACATGTCTGTATATGACGCAATATAAGCATGTGAGGAACAAAGGAGTGTAAGCGCACCTCTTTCGTTTTTTCTTATCAGAATGGATGCCAACGTTGTCTTTGCTACTCCCCTGGGCTGAACCATGGCTTTCTTCCACGGCCGAATCCTCAACCTCCAAACTAAACGAATACCTTCATATTAGGACATGTTAGTGATAGGTGGCTAAGTCACTGCGCTGAAATATATTAATATGTGTCAATATAAGCAAGCGAGAGTATTACTTTGTATTATAGGATTGAAAACTTGGATAACTGAAGTAAAACCAATAATTGAAGGATGGCACATCACATAATCAACATAATCGGCAAAATAAAATCTGTTCTGAAAGACAACACTTGTTTTGCAATGTCTAAGCCATAAAAACACGGGGACCTCGAAACATTTGGCACCCCGTGGGTTGCTATTTTCCTAAAAACTTATTTTTAAAAAACTCTAAGAGTTTGTGTTGTGCCAAAGCTGTTGCGCCAAACTTCCCAATCTGCAGATGCCTACTATGAGTCTGAGTCGTCAATCATATACCTAAAAGCATAAGAAACAACCAAAAACACGTCAGTATATGACCCAATATAAGTATGCAAGGAACAAAGGAATGCAAGCGCACCTCTTCCGTTTATTCTTATCCGAATGGATGCCAACCTTGTCTTTGCTACTCCCCTTAGCTGAACCATAGATTTCTTCCACATCTGAATCCTCAATTTCTAATTTAAAGAAATGCCATCATATTAGGACATGTTAGCAATAGGTGACTAAGTAACTGGGCTGATAAATATTAATATGTGTCTGAATAAAAGCAGCCAAGGAACCAAGAAGTGTGAAGGTACCTTTTATTTCTCCCCTTTTCAGAATCACGGGCAGCCTTCCCTTTACTATCGGCCTCACGTGTGTCACCTCTAGCTTCACTGTCAGCATCCACTCTATAACAATGCTAGCGTATTATAACATGTTAATGTTTGCAGGATGATGTCTTTTTATTGTTTGCAGATCTCAGTGGTATAAGTGTTGCTAACCTTATTTTAATCCCTTCTTCCAAAGGTTTCAAGGGAGTATGGACGTAAAGGTCCTGGTCCATTCATTTCAACTTAGGAGTGTGGCTGCCAGCATCTACATCCAGTGTGCTTAAACCCATGCTTTCCTCAACTCCTTCAGTTGGATCAATCTTCTAGCAAGTGAAACTTTCAAAGGTGTCATACTCATAGTAGGTATGCGAGCTTGATCTCCAGAACATGAGTAGAAACAATAATATTTGATATTACCGGGAGGAGACTCGCGGCATCATCTGAAATCTGTCCAAGAAAGTAAATGGAAAAGGGTTTCTGAGCATTGCACAAATCTTGTAAAGTTACCTCATCATCTGGTTCAGTAATAGACTCAGTAGAACACTTAACCAAGGCGGTTGCTAGTTCATCAAACAAAACAACCACAACGTGTCTAGTATCATCGGCCACATCTAGTTCCAGCATGTACCTATGACGGGGAGTGTTGCAAATAGAAGGTAAATGCTAGCCATGATTTGATTGTGATTCACACAGTTTGAGCCAAACACACAAAGGCATCAATAACTCACCAATAATATACTTGTTTTTAGGCTCGATGTTGTCGAAATCTACCAACTCAAATGGATACCTGACAAATCCTTCAGATTTAACAAAAGCTTTTCTTATGGTTGTCGCACCATCAAATTTAACCATAATGGTATTATTCTTTAGAATCTGGTACTCCTCCTTGTTAGGTTTCATAGTGAAATTTTTTAACTGAATATATCACTCCTTCTTTTAACTTTAGAAAATTGTGGGCTACATTTCCCCTTGCAGTACAATGAACCATGTTACCCTGCAATGATATGCTGTTAAAAAAAGGAACAACAAACGCGTGATGAAAACAAATTTTTTACCTTTGCATCAGAGACCACAAAATCCATACTCAAGTATCGGCCAGTTACTGAACTAACATCCCACTTACGGCCAATCATGATGATGATTTTCCCGATGACATCGACCTGTAGTTGGTCCAAGAATAATTCTACAATCGTTTGTTGAACCTTAGGAAACATGACCTGTTTGCTTTGAATATCAGTGTCTCCCTTGCCGGTGTATGCTATAAGACATGGCCTGGTTGCTTTCAATATCATCAGCTGGGGTGCATTTGCTTTCAACATTACTGGCGGTACTTGCATTGTTCTTCGACATGGTGAAATTGATTTCAATTACACTTGGCTACTATTATGCAGGATGTATGGAAAATTGAAAAATAACTATGTCATTTATAACTTGAACAAACCATTCTCTTTGGTATTCTGCACTTGTATAATCGTATGTGCATTCATGGTTTTGCATTCATTGATTAGAAGTTAACTAAACTGTATGCATTCCACTTTGAATAGATGTATTCCTCAATAAATTACAGGAACCCAACCATTCTCTTTGGTATTCTACACTTGTATAACCGTATATGTATTCATGGTTCTCAATAAATAAATTACATGAATATCATTGTATGCATGAGGCTTGTGTACCCATGGCTATTTGTCTTGCACCCCTAGTAATGAGTTTTTGTGTATCGATTGTATGCATGAAGATGTGTACCCATGGCTGTTTCTCTTGCACCCCCTCATAATGAGTTCTTTTGCATTAAATTAGAGGACTCAAACATTACACCTGTATGATTAGCACATTTAAAAAACCTCACAGAATATGAAAAGGTTCAATTGAAATTCATATCATCATATTGGAAATCAAGTTCAAGGAACTACAACGACCTCTGATATGAACAAATAGTATAAGAGAGCATAGCACACTTAGTCTTTTACCACTATAAAACATGTTCATTTTAATGAATTGCACACATACGACTTAAAACCTTGATTAAAATATCAAGGTTATGCTTGAATCCTTAATAAGAAAACCAAAAAATCTCTTTCAGGGATAATACGTCTACATCAGAAGTATGTCTACATTAGAAAAAGTTGATTACCTTTTTCAAGTTGGGAAAGTATTCCTGATTTCCAGTTCCTCTAATCACCGTAACCAAGCTTATTAGGTTCCTTAAGATATCATCATGCAACAACAATCAACATCGACTATAACATTAGCTCATGTACTTACAAACGATTTATAAACCATCAAATGTTTATAAAAAGTCCCAAACACCCTTTTTATAACATAATGATCATATAATCATACTCAAAAGACTAATCCAAAAACCTCTTATAAATGACAAAAATGTTACCTTTGGATTGCTCTTGAACAAAAACATGAAGCTTAAGATTCCTACCATTATTCCTCCAACAAACTGTAATATCATTTTCTCTTACACATTACATCAAACACTTGGTGAAGTCTTCATCAAACACCCATGATAAAATATCATAAATTTTCTATTGTATAAGAAACTAAAAAAATTAAAAGGATGCTTACTTTCCGATTCAAAAGCCAAACCCCTTTTTCCTCATCGTTTCTCCGTGATCGAGCCAATTATTTTTCCTATAACAAAAGATCGACACATAAATTCCAACCAATCAATAATAAACCAAAAACCCTAATAAAAACCAAAACCCCTAATCTTTTTATATAAATCTAAATTTAACACACAAAAATTTGGTCAAGTAAACACACCTGATGATTTTTCAAATGCAATAGGACTGAATAAACACATCTCACAACAAAAATAAAACAAAACATGTATCATCATTTTTGGAAGAATCAGATAGAAAACAAAACATGACCAAAAGATTTGAAAACTCACAGTGATTTCATGTTGATGAGACATATATGAGAGACAGGCTATATCATCCATTTTCCCCTAATTTACAAAATCAAAATAAAAGAAAAACACATAAAATTGAGTTTGGTTACTTGTAACTGAAATTTATAATGGTGAATTGAAGCTTTAAAATTGGTCTTTTGGTTTACTTGTAATTGAAAGTTGTAACGAATGTCGAACCATATTAGTATAATAGATAGTAATAAGCTTGTTGATTACATAAATAAATAAGAGAAACCCTAGAAATTGAATTTAGTGTGCGACC
>BQNB010051397.1:14966-41007 GCA_026074375.1 Tanacetum coccineum | reverse complement strand
ACCATCATCATTTACATGACTACAACATCGGCCACGCCTCCGACAAGATGTAGTGACTTAGTCTGACGACGGTCCTCCGCCTTATATGAAGACTTCAACATCGGCCATGCCTCCGACAAGATGTAGTAAACTGACGGAGTATTCTTATTGAATATACTTAAGAACGCACTTTGACATTTATTATCTCACTATGGGCTTTGTTTTGAAGACTGCAACATCGGTTGTGAGCCGAAAAGATGCAGTAAACCTTTATCAGCCCACATTTTTCATTTTTTCATTCAATTTATTTTTTTAATTTTTTTTAATTTTTTTTTAATTTTTTGAAACATATTTTCCGTAATAGAGAAAATTTCATTTTAGAAACTCAAGTATACAGTTGAACTAAGATGAATATTTTCGTTTCCGAAAGAGCTTCTTTTTAGAAAATGTCAGTTTAAAGCTAAAGCAAAATTAAGCACGTTTATTAGTCAGGTTAAGAGCTTCGGGGAGAAAAAGCGACAAGTTACACTTATAAGCTTTTAAGATTTCCAAATAATCCTTGTTTAGCATCCTACTTGTAAATAGCACTATCATTTTTTGTTTTTCACGAATTTTAAAGTCCGCGAACACTTAGTCTAAAGTTAAGGAACAAGCTAAGAGCTCAACACGCTCGACCGAGTCAAATTTTATTCTCATTCTACCCATTAGGAAAGTCAAAACTGTGACAAAACACTTATTTTATTTTTGAAAATTTTAAAATTTTTTCATTGTTTTGGTATTTTTTCAAAATTTTGGTGGTAAAAACGGGATTACGTGATAACCGGCTGCAGGCAAAATCAAATCAAAGATTCCCCCCATACTAGAACTAAACATCGTCCTCGATGTTTTAAAATGGGGTACCTACGTAAATCTAAGGCCGTTTATTAAGTGTGCCAAAAGATAAAACGTTAGTCGATTAGATTTGGATATTGGATTCCCAAATGAAGCTGGGGATGTGAAGCTCTTGTGATCGGAGGACAAAAACCGTAAGCACGAGAGGCTTTAAAATCTGGGACATCCTGGACAAATAAATCATAAAAACACAAGCATACGAGAAATGGAAGATGTACACCTCCTCACGTCACACAGTTAGAAGAAAATAGAAAGAAGATAGAAGGATAAGCATGGAATGCCTCCCACGAAGCGCTTGTTTAAGGTCACTATGCTTGACCCATCTCCGAATTTATTGGTCCATGGGGAAAGTCTGGAGATCCGGGACTACCAATTATGGTACGTCCCCTCCAAAGTAGTGCTTCAAGCGGTGACCATTCACTTTGAAATTTGGCCCGGAGTTTTGGGATAACTCGATAGTGCCATATGGTCCACTCCAGCGGGTCTTAAGCTTGCCCGAGAAAATCTTCAATCTAGAGTTAAAGAGGAGGACTCGATCACCGACGTTAAAAACGCGGTTTTTGATCTTGGAGTCATGGATTCTCTTTGTTTTCTCTTTATAGATCAAAGAGTTTTCATAGGCATGATCACGAAGTTCATTTAGCTTATTGAGTTGAACCTTTCGGTGATCGCCCGCGGTCACTAGGTCAAAGTTTACATGCTTTAAAGCCCAATAGGCTTTATGCTCGAGCTCAATCGGTAGATGACATGCCTTTCCGTACACTAGCTTGTATGGAGTACACCCGATGGGTGTTTTGTAAGTTGTGCGGAAGGCCCAAAGTGCGTCATCTAGTTTATCCGACCAAGAGGCACGATTTTCGCCTATGGTCCTTTCAAGAATTCTTTTCAAGCCACGATTGGATACCTTAACTTGCCCACTTGTTTGTGGGTGATACGCAGTGGAGAGACGATGAGTCACTCCGTATTTAAACATGACCTTTGCAAACTGGTCATTGCAAAAATGGGCTCGGCGATCACTTATGATTGCATGAGGAGCACCGAATCTGGAGAAGAGAGATTTGAGAAATTTGCAAACAACTCGGGCGTCATTGGTGGGGAGCGCTTTTGCTTCAACCCATTTTGACAAGTAGTCGACGGCCACGAATATATATTTGTTCCCTCTTGAAGACGGGAACAGCCCCATGAAGTCAATGCCCCAAATGTTAAAGATTTCACAAACTTGGATGGAATTTTGAGGCATCTCATCACGTTGTGAAATTTTTCCTTGACGTTGGCACGAGTCGCAGTTTTTAACCAACTCGTGGGCATCTTTGTAAATCGTGGGCCAGAAGAAACCGGCATCAAAGACCTTTTCTTGCTGTGTAGTTAGCACCGTGATGTCCACCGGTTGGACCATCGTGGCAAGCCATGAGGATGTCATGGGCTTCCTTGCCAAAAACACAACGTCGAATAACTTGATCCGCACAGATTTTAAACAAAAAGTGATTCTTCCAGAAAATAATGCTTCACGTCTTTGAAGAATTTTCTTTTCTGCTGGGTTGACATCCCTTTGATCACGAAATTTCCCGCATGGTAGTTTGCGATGTCAGCAAACCATGGGGTACTAGCATCAAGAACAGCAATCGAACTAAGAGTTTCAAGAGGAAATTTTTTAACTTTATCTCCTTGGATCTAGCTTCATTCCGTGAGGATTCTCTAATCGAGCGATAGATGATCTAGCCGCTAGGTTCCGCTCCTTTCGTTGTCAATACATCAATGTCGAACTTCTTGAAGGAGCAGAACCCATCGGGAGCAACTTCGCCTTTGAATCTTTTCTTAGCAAAGAGATACTTGAGGGGGAATGATCGTATACACAGTGCATTTGTTCATGACAAGGTAAGATCGGAATTTTTCGAATGCGTACACCACGGCTAACATTTCTTTTTCTGTCGTGGTGTAACGTGATTCCGCTTCATTCATTGTTTTACTTGCATAGTGTATAGGCCTGAAATGTTTCTCATGACGTTGCCCCAAGACTGCACCTAAGGCGAAATCAGCTTGCATCGCATATAGTTCAAATGGTTCATTCCAGTGGGGCGCAATTTTAGGATTGGAGCCCTCGGTTAGATTCTTTTTGAGAGTGTTAAATGCTTCGTTACACTCTTTGGAGCATAAAACGGCGTTCTTTTTCAGCAATGGGGTCATGGGACGGGCTATTTTTGAGAAAAGAAATTCTGGATGAATCTCTATCAAAAACCCGGCATGCAAGAAATACTACGGACACCTTTTACAGTAGTCGGGTGAGGGAAGCTATGAGCGTTACGTCAATTTTAGGCTCGATCGACTTCAATTCCCGACTTGTAGATTTTATGTCCAGGAACAATGACTTCCTTAACCATGAAATGGGGGCCTTTTTCTCCCAGTTTAGAGCTAAATGGTGTTTCACACCGCTTAAGCATCTTTTCCAAATGGGTTAGGCATGTAGAGAAAGAACTTCCAAAAACTGAAAAGTCATCCATAAATACCTCCATCGTTTTTTCGATCATGTCGTGGAAGATTGCCGTCATACATCTCTGGAATGTGCCTGGTGCATTGCAGAGGCCAAAGGGCATGCGGCGGTAAGCAAAGGTTCCGTATGGGCAAGTAAATGTTGTCTTTTCCTGATCATTTGGGTCGATGCGGTCATATTGATCAAAATTAACTGAGCAAAACCCATTCAACGAAAACAATAGTCATTCGTTTCCCACAGCCTCTCGAGATTTGGTCCATGAAGTGGTAGGGGAAAAGTGGTCTTTTCGGGTGGCTTCGTTTAACTTTCGGTAGTCAATGCAAACCCGCCATCCCGTAACTAATCGAGTTGGGATCAACTCATTTTGCTCATTCTCAACTACGGTAAAACCACCTTTCTTTGGTACACAGTGTACCGGGCTCACCCAGGGACTATCTGAGATAGGGTAAATTAATCCAGCGTCAAGAAGTTTTTCAACTTCTTTTTTTATGACATCGTGGATTTTTGGGTTTACCCGTCTCTGATGTTGGACCGCTGGTTTGTAGTCCTCTTCCATTAGAATTTTGTGAGTACAAAATTCCGGGTTAATACCCTTGATATCGGAGAGTTTCCAAGCGATGGCTCGCTTGTGGGACTGCAACACCTTTATGAGGGCGGTTTTCTCCAAGACACTCAAATCTTTAGCAATTATGACTGGTAACTTGTTGTCACCCTCCAAAAATGCATATTCGAGGTGGGGAGGTAAGTCCTTGAGCTCGACCTCGGGAGGTTCATCAATTGATGTTTCATCGGTTTTGGCTTCACAAATCTTAAGTTCTTTTCTAACTTCAGGAAAATGATTTGCATGGTTGGGAAGTGGTGATAAGGGCTCACTATTTAGGATAGCTTCAAGAAGAAGAATGTCCTCCTCGGGATTACATTCGGCATCATCAATTCCTGATTTATACGAAGTATCAGAAAGTTCAGCCTCGATTTCTTCAAGAATGAAATCACTACCCTCGAATGGAGTGAGGGTGGGAGAAGTGGTATCAACAATTGGTTCAAAGTAAGGAGTGGAATTTCCATTTGCTAATACTTCCGAGAAACCTAAAATCTCTTGAGAATATTCCTCACTCAAAGCTTATCAAATAAAGTCGACCTTGTTAACGATTCCATGCTAGTAGGAGAAATTTTTGTATCATCCTACTTTGAAAGTCACAGAGATTGGTCTCATGTTCTCTAGGGTCATCTTTCACCGTGTTACATCAATCAAGGTCTTGCCGTTTCTTAAAAATGGTCTTCCTAAAATCAACGGGACTCTAGGGTCGGCATCATAGTCAACTGCCACAAAATTAGCTAGAAAGTAGAAGGTTCCAACCTTCACAAAAACATTTTCGGCTATGCCGATAGGAGTAGAAGTTGATCGGTCGGTTAACTCGAGTATCATCTTAGTTTTAGTTAGTCGTTGGAGATTGAGGTTTTCAAAACCCGGGTCTCCTAATTTCTCGGGAAATGTCTTTAGGATGACTGCCGAGCAATTTTCATTAACCGGTGTTTTGGTTAATTCCAAGATCTTGTCTTTGTTGTTCAAAAGCTTTCTGAACATTGGTGCAAACTTAGGCATGTGCAGGAGAGCATCTGCGAAGCTCAGCTCGAAGTGGAGATTCCGAAAAATTTCCATGAATTTCAAAGCTAAAAGGTCGTCCTTTTCGCGGATTTTCTCCTTGTTTACCCTAGATGGATATGGTAAAGTCGTTTTGGTTCTAGGCATGACAACTGGTTCATCATCATGGACTATTGGAGGTTGGACGTCTTTGGTACTTCCGTTAGGAAGCACCGTGTCCTTTGTTACCTCGGTTTCAACTTCCACCACCGGCGGTGGAATTTGAGGTCCATCATATGAAACACCGCTTCTGGTGGTGATTGCTTTCAATTCACCCTTCGGGTTAGCAACGGTTCTCAAAATCAGTTTTTGACACACCTGAAGCTTGATGAGCTGGAGCTTGGTAAGCTGGGTGTTGATTAACCGGGGGTTGATACATTGGGGCTTGTTGTTGAACCTGGGGTCGTTGGATTTGACCCTGGTTGTAGCCATTCCCACGGTTTTGGTTTTGGTTCCAACGATTCTGATTGTTGGCTTGGTTGTTGTGTTGCATGGGAGGAAAACCGGGTGGTCTGATTTGGTTTGCCATCGGTGGCGGACGGTAACCGGAATTTCCTTGGTTGAAATTTGCTGCGGCTGCTTGCGAGACGTATTCTTGGATGTTATCTCGGTAATTGTTGCTATCGGTAGCCGGACAATTACGATATGAGTGGGCACCACCGCAGGTAACACAACTTTGCTCAACCGCTTTTACGGGAGCGGGAGCTGGAACTGGAGATGTCTGCTTGTCGAGAAGTAGAGCTCTAACCATATCTTTCAATTCAGCAACATCGGGAGATACTCCGGAGGTGGAAGCGCTCGTACTCACTTTAGCAACAATGGCTTTGCTTCGGGAGTGACGAACTTTGGACTTGCTCTCGATGATGCTTGAGCAATCAGCGGGCCTTTTGTCCAAAAAGTTACCACCTGCGGCGGAGTTCAAAGAGTCTTGATCATTAACATTTAAGGCATTGTAAAATGTATCAAGTTGGTGAAGCTCCGAGAATCCATGATGTGGACATGCTCGGAGAAGATCTTTGAATCGATCCCAAGCCTCACTAAACGACTCATCAAATCTTTGTTTGAAATTGGTAATTTCGTTCCGAAGATTTGTCGTTTTAGAAGGTGGGAAAAACTGATTTATAAATTTAGCAACGAGGTCATCCCATGTCTGAATTGATCGAGGAGGTTCTTTCTCAAGCCATATCCAGGCTGTCCCCTCGAGAGAGAAAGGAAAAAGCATCAACTTAATTGATGTGGTCGGGACATTAAGATATCATAAAGTAGAGGTGATTTTGTTGAAGTAACGGATGTGGGCATGTGGGTCCTCTTTGTCATGTCCGAAGAACTGCTTGTTCTGGACAAGAGTTAGCAACCCATGCTTGATCTCAAAATTTGCTGCTGCGATTTCAGGAACAACAATTGCGTCCTCGTATACCTCGGTGGGATCCTGGAGCAATTCTGCCATAGTTCGATTATCAGCCATCGTATCTTTGGGAGGTTCAACAAGATTCGGAGGAACTTGCTGTTGTTGCCGTTGTTGTTGTCGTAGACGACGAGCTTGGGAACGAGTGCGCATGCACTAAATTGAGAATAAGAAGAGTATTTTTGGTTTTTCAGTTTATTCACAATTTATTTTAAACGGACAGGAACCTAAAACTAGACAACTTGAACCCAAATAGTCTACTTACTTCACGGTAGCTCTCAAAAAGATAAACGCACAGGTGAGCGGAGGAGTAGGAATAGCGCGAAGCTTATTTCTCCTTTCGGGTCGTAGTTCCTAGGAACAACCCTCCTTATACCCACTTTATAGCTTGTTTAACTTTTCAAGGTGAGCCGTATATCGTAAGAGACACAAATGGTAAGTTTTAAATCTTTTGTTCGAGTTGGGAACCAACAAGTTCACCGGAAGTTATTATGATAATACCTCAATTGAGAATATTATATTTTGGTATTTTTACCAATTTGTGATTTTTATTTCTTTTTATGGACAATGTTTTTATATTTTTGGTTTTTCTTTTGTTTTTATATGATAATTATACTAGAAGAAAATGAAAAATATTTTTGTACTTTTTATGTTTTTATAGAAGAAAATATTCACAGATGTAAACACAAATTTTCAAACGTAAGACTATTCGTTTTCAGCCTCCCCGGCAGCGGCGCCAAAATTTGACTCGCGCAAACTCACCCCTTAAAACCTATCTATATATGATATAAATACACCAAGGGACGAAATCCCGCTGAGCGCATAAAACCGGAAGCAGTATAGAGTGTTCCCGGGTCGTTATGTCCCAACGAGGCTGAAATGGAAAATCGAGAGACGATTGATGATTTGTGTTTTAATGTAACAAGGAATGATTTGGAACTAATTCTGAAAGCAAATGCACATAAGAATAAGCAAAGAAACAAAGCTAGGACAAGAATCAAAACTAGAAAAAGCAAAAACACTTAAAACTTTTACACTAAGGCAAAACACTAAGCTCAAATAAACTTAAGGACAAATTAAAAAAGTTCAACTAATCTAATGCAAATACAAAAAGCAATTAAGCTAAATTACAAGATGAACACAACAGTACTACAACAATACTTACGTATTAATACGTACTAACTTGAAGTTTAGTACTGCTTAATTTTAAGTTAGAATGTTAGCTTAAGTTTAGTACTGTTAGGCTAACAAAACACAAAGAAATTTAAAAAATAAGCAAACAAGCTAAAAAGAAGTTCAACCTAACCTTTAATAAGCACTTAGTAATAAGAATAAGCAACTAGAATGAACTAAAAATGACAAATAAGCTAAAAAGCTACAAACTGATACATTATTAAAAATACTTTAAAAAGGAAAACAAGCTTAAATAAGCAAACAGCAAAGGAAAATGGTTTAGTCTACTCTAAAAAGCTAATGAAATCTTTAAATAAGCAGAAATAATAAGGCTGGATGACGGTAGACTGAACTACCAGAGTACTAACAGTTTCTAACTAACAGTATTAACGGAAGTTAGTACTGTTGTGCTGAGTTTGTACTGCTCCTCTTGAAAATCCAAAAATAATGAATAGCAGTACTAACTTGGAGTTAGTACTGGTAGCTTTAAGTTAATTTTTTTTCTGCGTAGGTTTAAATCTAAAAAATTGAACTTCGCAGTACTACGCAAATTAAGCACTAAAATACTAATAAAGCCACAAATAGGCAGTTCTACAATTAATAAGGAAAAACAAGAGAAAAGAAGAGACTTTAAAACACCTTGGCTCAAACAGGGTCAAACAAAGAATCTACAAGCTCTAGCTTGTATAAAACAAGCTAGTGAGAGTCCATAAGCCCATCCAGAACTGGCTTATCATCCATAACATAAGCTGTGGTATATTTGAGAGTGATATTTGATTTTCTCTTAACTACTTAACTTTTTATTTTTATTGATGGAAAACAGGCTTCTGAGTAAGCTTTGTGGCGGAACTTTTTGAACACGAGAACAATATGATTAAGAAACTTAACACTGGTATTGTAAATTGACTTAAAAACTTCAAACTTGCATTAATCTTGAAAGTGTTACCAAGATGAAATTGAAAGTAAAAAAAAAAAAAATAAGATTTGGTGTGTAATATGACTTGAAAACAAACTGAAAAATAAGCTAAATTATTTTAAGATTTAAATAACTAAAATTAATAGATGCTCAAAGGCTTAACAAAAAAGCTCTATTTATAGCCGAAGTCTTCATCTTTGCCACTTGTGCTTTTTCTTTGTGAGATAAAAACAAGTGTGCTTGTTGTGTGAGGAGAGTCTAAAGCAAATCCCAGCCTTTGATTTCTTTTGAGCTTCTTTGGAGACAATCTCAGCCATCGAAAATGCTTTGGGAAAGGTGAGGGATTGCCAACATGGCTTTTATACAACTGGGATGGGTTAGTAGGGTGGATGAAATGATTTTGGCTAGGGAGAGAAGTGGTTTTGCAGGGAAGAAAGTATGGGACGACATACCAGTTGTAACTGGGTTTGTTGGGCGGGAAAGAAGCTTTTAGGGAATAGGTATGAGCTTTGGTCCCTAAGTTTTATGAACTTAAATTGCAATCTCTACATTCTTTCAATTTTGATCCCTCCTTTCTTATAACTTTGTCAATATAACTTGAGGTTTTGGCAGTTTTGGCCCTTCAAGTAGTATTTTCTTCATTTTGATGACTTTTGACTTTGCCCTTTTCACTCCGTGCTTGGATTTGTTTGTCTTTGGCTTTCTTTTTGCTCCTTTTCTTGAATATCCGTTTCCTGCACAATACAAATGCAAACATACAAATACAATGTATTTTTGGTACGTTTTTAGTCATTTAGGTTCGCTTAATATGAAAAATGGTATGTGTAATTAAACACATATCAACAAGCTCATCCCTAATATTTTTGTTGGTTTTCGTAGGTTTATGTCAATAGGAGGGCACGAAGTGGTTCCGTGAACTATAGACTTTTGAATTGCTACACGCGCCGCATCGTACGATTCTACCACCATAAAGGTCCCTCTCTTATTAACCTCCCCCTTTCTTTTACTTTCTTTATTCAAAGATGACGTTTTAAACTTAGTTTCTTTAAATTCACCTTATTGTGATGGGTGGTATATCGACTAAAGCTAACACTGCAAGTTCTAATAAGAAGCCTAACAACCCACGGTCTAAGCACTCAATTTCTTTCTTTTTTTACTTACATAGGTCTAAAGAGTTAAGGGGGTTTAAATTCTCACTTAAGACATGGTTAACTTTTCATAACTACATTAAATCATATACTCCAATGTTGCACTTTGAAGAGAATTTATACCTACAAATTAAACTTTGAGATTTTTAGGTATGAATTCACAATATCATAGATTTGTATGGCTGTGGAAGTGGTACCATGTAACACAGTGATTTAGGAACGAGCATACCCTTTTTGATTTTTACTTTTACACTAAAAAAGTAACATGGGGAGAAATCGTATTTGGACAAATTCATGGTTTTTCTTTAATAAAGAGATGGAGGAGAAACCCCAAAGAATTTTAATTGCATTTTCAGTTTTCAATATATGTGTTAAACGCTTTTAGCTATGAATATTAGGAATTAAAAACTATTTTCCTCTAAAGAACCCCCATTCCTCAACGTAGAACTGATCATGAAGAATCGCAAAAGCCATGATAGCGACTAGAACAGTCTGCACAGGCTGGAATGCGGTAACAAAAGCAGGACCTCCTTTCTGAATACATTAGGTTTAAAACTATAGCACGATCCCAGATGAAATTCCTGTTACACATATGCTTTTGTTATTGTTGGAATTTTTTTAAAGGCATATACTTTGAAAAAATATAGTTTTACAGTTGAACAAATTGCACTCAATAAAATGCTACTCCAATTTACGTACAATTAATGTGTAAACGTTTGTGCAGTACTTGCAGCATATAAGATGGTGAAAAGCTCTTCACCTGGCTTTATTTTCCATTTCAGGGGTCCCTCTCACAAAACGCTTCAATGACTATGAACCAAAGCAATCCAAAAAAGCATATGAAAGAGGTGAGTGAAAGTTTAGCTGGGTATTTCTTTAGAATGGGAGGGCCGAAATCAAAAACATATTTTATAGAAAGAGAATCTATTGCAAGTGAAGGAAAATAAAATATTCTCGAACCTTCGGTTGTGAAAAAGCCATCTGTGTAAAAGCATAAGAACATTGAAAGATAAGTTACTAATGTCACTACAAAAGCAAGCAAGAAACAGTGAAAAAGGGGGGGGGGGGGGGGGGGAAAAAGGAATCACGCTTCTGAGGCTGTAGTAACAAGTACTATAGAATCAAAACCTGCTATTGTATATAATCTTACTAAGCCCCAATGGCTCGAGGTTGTAGATAAAAAAGAAACGAAAAAGCCCCAGGAAGCCCCTGAAGTTGAGGAAGAAGCAGATGAGTTTATAGACTATAAAGATAGAAAGGAGACATTTGCGAAATAAGAGAGAAGAGAGATGGGTGTGGAATTAGGACTAAAAAATGCGACACCGGGTCTGATTATAAGAAAGAGAAAGCAATTTGGGGAGACTGTAAGTGTTAAACCTGGAATTCAGATTCCAATGGAGTTAATCTCCGCAGAGTTGACATTGCTGCAGAAGATGTTGTAGCAGCTGTTAAGACACTTTAAGAGGATTTCAAGCGATGGACGACGAAGTGATGCACAATGGTGAGGGTGATTAACGGACTTATGCAGGTAACTATTTATTCTTGCAATAATAACATTGCGCAACATTAATTTAAAAAGTGGGTATTTGGGATCACTAAGGCTACAACAGTATGTGATGGCTTATTTGCATTTTGTGTTTTCTAAAAGCATACAATTACTACTGTGTATTTTAGTTTACAATGGTGTTTTTGGCTTTTTATGACACTATTTATGTGCAAGTTTTCTAGAAAATGGTGTTTTAGATTGGACTAAATGCATGTCTTTGAATCTTAATAATACCGGTTCCTCTAAAAAAGGCAATTGCTTAATTTATTTTGAATTAGCTAAAAGCAGAAGCAGTTTAGAAGAAGATTAAGAATAGTCGGGATGGACAACAGTATCTTTGGCTTGAAGGTGTAGGCATAAGGGAACGAGAATCATAGTGACTAAGGTCGTTTATTGTAGAAGAATGAATTTAAAGTTTAAATCATTTGCATTTGCTCATTTTCAAGTCACAATATCATCATCCTCAACTAAGCCCATTGTTCCTGGTCAAAATTGTGCAGCAGTAAACTTCAAAAACTGTGGTGTCATTACTTATCCAAGAAGCATCGAACCACACCAGGTAATATAATTTCGGCAGTTGTAATAATCCTTTTCTTTGGACAATTTTTTTGCATTATGTCAAATTTAGGAAACATTTATACTAATACACATTTGGGGATTTTTTTTATAGATTCTGATGTATTATGTTTGTGGACTTAGGGCGAAAAAATAACGATATTGCAGTGGGTGTTGATGATCCACAGTACTCAGCAAGTTTTTGGAGGAGCTGCTGCTGTAACCACCTCATACGGCTGAAATTATATGATGTAAATATAGCCATCTCATATGGCTGAAACTATATGAAAATGAAGAACGAGAACAAAGACATGCTATAATAGTTAGTACACATAACAAATTTGTTTTAATTGAGTGTCATGTCATTGTATTGGTTTATTTTAGTTGTATGAATGGATGATGCATACTAACCTTTTTGAACTTGAAACCCCGCGCTCCGCCGGAGCGCGGGTTAAAGTCCTCGTTATAACTCAAAATACGAGCAAACACCTCAACCTCATTCGGATCCACGCCCACACCGTTGATGCAACTTTTCGTCAAGTTAATAGCATTGGACTATTATATTATATAATATATTATACTCATTTCCCGGCTAAAACACGTCGTTTTGACAGTGGGTCACATGGTTTCCATTTGGGCTCTCACTTTAGACCGGCCCACCTATTTTTTTTTTAACTTTTAGCACTAAATAGGGGGGGGGGGGGAATATTACAAAAGTACAAATTTATTCAAAAAAAAATATCCGCGAAGACATCTTCGATACTTAATAACTTTAAAATAATCGACAGTGTCACAAACGTACAACTCTAGATTGCATTAAATTGTGGCACAACCTATATAAAAAACAACAAACTATTAAAAATGAGACCGAAAAAAAATTCGCAAAAAGAAAAATAAATAAAAAAATTTAACGCTCCGCAACGAAGCGCGGGACATAAACTCATATAAGGAAAAAAACAACCTATTAAACATGATATCGAAAAATAAACCTGCACTATTAAATATGACACCGAAAAAATAAACTTGCACAAAATACAATAAAAAAAGTGCCGCATTAACCCACGATTATCATTTAAAGCACACGTAATCTCATAAAATTATATTAAAAAAAACCCGTATAGCTAAAAAAAAAACCTTTAAACATGAGGCCCAACACATAAGCGGATATAAAAAAAACAAACTATTAAACATGAGACCGAAAAAATAAATCCGCACAAAATCCAAAAAAATAAATACATAAAAAATAATGCACCGCAACCACGCGCGAAAAATTAACGCCCCGCAGCAACGCGCAGGTAATCCTGCTTGTTGTCATTATTATCGATATTTGAAAACCGAATCTCTAATCGACCCAGTCGAGTCATCGAATTATCGTTTCAGTCGGGTTATTGGTTCAATCGGTTCGATCACCGGTCTCATATATTAAGTCTATAAGACTGAATGTAGTGGTGACCGCAGAGGACACCGCCACGTCAGCGCCAACTCAGCTTTATCTCTCTTAGACCACACAGTGACCAAACACATGTAGTGGTGACCGCAAAGGACACCGAACAATTTTTTTAAAAAAAACATTACATTAATAATTAAACATTTTACAAATTAAAATACGAAAATAAAAATACACGGAAGAAAAGACGGAAAAAAATTACGGGGTTAGGCATGTAGAGAAAGAACTTCCAAAAACCGAAAAGTCATCCATAAACACTTCCATCGTTTTTTCGATCATGTCGTGGAAGATTGCCATCATACATCTCTGGAATGTGCCTGGTGCAAAATTGCCATAGGACCAAATGGCAGCGGCGGTAGGGAGCAAAAGTTCCGTATTGGCAAGTAAATGTGTCTTTTTCTGATCATTTTGGTCCATGGGTATTGAAAAATAACCCGAGAAACCATCGAGAAAACAAAAGTATTCGTTTCCGCTCTAAGCCTCTCGCGCATTTGGTCCATGAATGGTAGTGGAAAATTGTCCTTTTTGGTGGCTTCCATTCAACTTCGGTAGTCCAAAGCATACTCGCCATCCTAACTAATCGAGTTTGGGTATCATCTCATTTTGCTCATTCTCAACCTAGCGGAAAAACCACCTTTCTTTGGTACACAGAGTACCGGGGCTTACCCGATGAGGACTAATCCGAGATATGGTAAAATTAATCTAGCGTCAAGAATATTTTCAACTTCCTTTTTTATGACATCATGGATTTTTGGGTTTACCCGGTCCCCCCCCTCTCTGATTTTGGGAACCCGCAGGTGTGTAGTCCACTTCCATTAGAATATTGTGAGTACAAATTCTGGTTAATACCCTTGATAATCGAAGAGTTTCCAAAGCGATGGCTCGCTTGGTGGGACTTGCAGACAACATTATTAGAGCGCTTTCTCCCCTACCCTCAATATCTTTATCATATGATGACTGGTAACTTGTTGACACCCTCTAAAATGCATATTCGAGTGAGGAGGTAAGTCCTATGACTCGATCCTCGGGAGGTTCCTCAAAGATGTTTCAATCGTTTTCTCTGCGCGCTTCACTACCAAGCGAGCTATCAATCTCCTTATCTCAACCACTTACTCAGGAAAATAATTTGCATGGTTAGGGAAGTGGTGATATAAGGTTCCCTATTCAGGATAGCGTCAAGAAGAAGAATGTCATTCTCACAGGATCCACTCTCGCTCCATCAATTCCCAGACACCTTCTACATACACAGTATCAGAAAGTATCACTATCCTCAATTTCTCTCTCAAAGACATAACATCCCTACCTCCAATGAGTGAGGTGGAGAGAAGTGGTATCAACAATTGGACTTCAAAGCGAAAGGAGGAGAGTGAAATTCCCATTTGCTAATAATCTTCCGAGGCAACCTAAAATCTCTTAAGAATACTCCTCACTACTCAATAATCAATAAAGATCCTAACTGTTACTGATTCCATGCATTAGTAGGAGACAATTTTCTATCACCTACTTTTGAAGTCACGGATTGGTCATCATGTTTATAAGTCATTTCTTTCACCGTGTACATCAATCAAGGCTCTTGCCGTTAATAAAAATGGTCTTTCCTAAAATCAACAAAGGGACTCTAGGGTCGGCATCATAGTCAACTACCTATAAAATCGGCATGGAAAGTAGGAAGGTTCAACTTTCCAAAAACCATCTTCGGCTAAGCCGGTGGGAGTAGAGATTGATCGTCGGCTAATTCAGATTACCATTCCTAGTATTATGGTTAGACCTTGTATTAAGCATTTCAAAAACGGAGAGTGGTCATTTAGATTGTAGCTTGCAACCGTAGATCGGCCAGGAGCTAAGCATTCATCCAACTCTGGAAAATTTCACATCGGTAAACAAGAAATCTACCCGGTATCCTAATTCTCGGAAATGTCTTTAGGATGACTGCGGAGCAATTTTTCAATTAACCGATGTTGGGTTAATTCCAAGATCTTGTCTTTGTTGGTCAAAAGCTTTCTGATACATCGGAGCAAACTGAGGCATGAGCAGGAGAGTGCATCTGCGAAGCTGTATCTCGTAAAGTGAGATTCCAAAAAATTCCCATGAATTTCAAAGCTAAAAGGTCGTCCTTTTCGCGGATTATTCTCCTTGTTTACCCATAGAAGGAATATGGTTAAAGTTCGTTTTGGGCTTGCATGACATCTGGTTCCATCAACTTGGACTATTGGAGGTTAGGAACGTAATGGTACATACTTCCGTTAGGCGAAGCACCGATGTCCATTCTGTCACACTACGAGCTTTCAACGAACTATCCACCACCAAAGAAGCTGGGAATTGAGGTCCATCCATAAGGCAAACACCACGCCTTCTGGTGGTGTCAATTCTTTCTTACAATTCACAACCTGTCGAGGTTATAGTCAACGTATAAGACTAGAAGAAGAACTCGACATTGCAACGCAGAAAGCGCTAGCGCGCTTAGACCACCCTCTTCTTACCCTACACCTCTTCGGCGCCTCACCGACCGCAAAGTTCAGGTTAATGATCATTGACATTTTGGATTTTGCATATTTGCATAACCGCATCATTAGGCCTGGACATAGCTCCTCTCAAATCAGTTTTTGACACACTCGAAGCTTGATGATCTGGAGCCTTGGTAAGGCTGGGTGTTGGAATAATCAGGTGGTTGCATACATTCGGCACTATGGCGTTCGCTTGAAGACACCTGGGAGCGTCGTTCTGGATTCTTATACCCATGGTTGTAATGCCATGTCCCTTACACGGTTATACTTGGTTTTTAGTGTTTTCCAAACGATTCCTGACTAATTGTTGTTTGTTCTAGCCGGTCTGTATGTGTGCATGGGAAGGACCACCCGGGTGTCAGATTGTTTGCCATCGGCCTCGAGCCTACGTAACCGACACTTTCCTATGGTTCAAGAAATTGGCTGCTGGCCAGGCTATGTCGCGATAGCGCGTATTCTTTGAATGTTTAACTCGGTAATTGTTGCTATTCGTACGCCTACAACGGTACAGCAGGAAATCAATAACGATATGCAATGGGCACTACAAACCAAACCCAAGCAGGATAAACACCACAACTATATGCTCAACCGCTTTTACGGGAGCGGTAGCTGGAACTGTAGATGTCTGGTTATGTGGCGAGAAGTAGAAGCTCTAAACCATATATCATTCAATTCAGCAACATCGGAGATACACCGAGGTGGAGAGCGCTCGACTAGCTTTAGGGCAACAGATGGCTGTTGCTTACGGAAAGTTACGTAACTCCTCTCGACCACATGCTAATCTCGCGCCTCTGACATAAGCTATCGAGCAATTCACACTAGGTCAATTGTCCAAAAAGTGCCCTACCTGTCGCGGAAGTTCAAAGAGTCCTTGATCATTAACATTTAAGTGCGTTGTAAAATTTAACAAGTCGCGTGAAGCTCCGAGAATCCCATGATATGTACATGTCTCATGGAGAAAGATCATTTGAAATCGAACCCCACCACCTCACAACACAAACCAGCCTCATCAAATCTTTGTTTGAAATTTAGTTAAAGTTTGCTTCCGAAGATTTGTCGTTTAGAAGGTGGAGGGGAAAAACTGATTAATGAATTCCTTCAAGCAACAAAAGGAGAGTCATCCGCATGTCTGAATTTCGATTCGAGCGGGGTCTTCTGAACCTATCGCCTTAAGTTATTCATATATTTATTAATAATAGTATTGATACAAAAAAAAAGAGGTGGTGAGTTATAGTCATGACATAAAAAATTGCGAGACTCGAGACAAACACACACCTCTATTCTTAACTTATCAATATAAGTTAACATCTCCAATAATATACAAATACCACAACACAAATCATTAATCCCCGCGAGACATCAAGAATACTGTAGAAGCAGGTTATCAGAAGGTGTTTCCCATTTTGGCTACGTCTTTAGATCCCCAACGAGGCCTGAAATGCGGCAAAAATCTAGCTGACACGATTGATTGATTTAACATAGTTTTAATGTAACAAAGAATAGAATTTGGAACTAACACATCTCCTCAGTCAAAGACAAATGCACCACATAGACTAAATATAACTAAAAGCCAACAAACAAGACACCACAACAACACGCCTCTAGTGAACCAAGAATCCAAATAACTAGACCACAGCAAAAACCACTTCTAAAACTTCTTACACTAAGCAAAAATATAATACTCCAAAATAAACTTAAGACAAATTAAATAAGACTCAACTAACTCTAAAGATAAGCAAATACGTAAAGAAGCAATTAAGCTAGAGATTAAAGCAAGATGAACACAACAGATACTAAGCAACAGCGACTAAGCCAGTACTAACTACCGATGTAGCTAACGTGAATGTAGTACTGCTAGTTTTCTAAGTTAGAATGTTATCTTAACGCTTTAGTAATGTTCTTCTTTATATCTGTTACGGACCCTCAACTAAACACAAAAGAAATGATCCAAAAATACCAGCAAAATCAAGCTAAAGACGAGAAGTTCTCCTAACCTTATATAAGCAACTTAGATACTAAGAATAAGCGCAACCTAGAAATAACTAAAAACTCGACAAATAAGCTAAAAAGATCTACAAACTGATACAGATGTTTGAAGAATACTTTATAAAGAGGACAGAACTAGCTGAAATAAGAGAAACGAGCGAAAGGAAAATGGACTAATCTAACTCTACAAAACTCTCAAGGCGAACACTCTTCAACATAACAGCAGAAAACTAAATAAAAGCTGATGAGAAGCTAGAAAATGAACTACCAGTACTAACTATCAACTAAACTAACAAGTATATACAGCTGAAGTAGCGTACACGTTAATGCTGATTAGTACTGCGACCTTTAGCAATCCAAGAAAAATAACAACAGTACATAACTTGGAGTTATACTTGGTAGTTTTAAGTTAACACTGCTAAAAAGATTTTAATCCTAAAAGTCTGAACTAGCAGTACTAAGCAAAATAAGCACTAAACATACTTGATAAAGCACAAATAAGCAGTTCTACAATCAATAAGAAAAACAAGAAAAAGAGAGACTTACAACACCCTTGCTCAAAACATGGTCAAGACAATAGAATCTGCAAGCTCTAGCTTGTATAAGAACAATCTAGTGAAGAGTCCATAGCCCAGCCAGCAACTAGGGCTTATCATCCATAACATAAGCAGTGGTAAATTGAGAGGGATACTTAAGATTTTTCTCTTACCTACTTAACTTTTATTTTACTTGATGACAACTAGCTTATGATAAGCTGTGTGTAGAGCATTTTTTGAACACAAACAACATGATATAAGAAACATGAACACTTGTAATTGTAAATTGACTTAAAACTGCAAACTTGCATTAATCTAGAAAGTGTTACAAAGATGAAAGAAAAATCTTTAAATGAATTTCGTAAATTAGCTACAACCAAAAATTAAAAACAAACTAGTTATACTAAAAAATATAAAACAAGATAGCCATCAAAGGCTATCCAAAAAGCCTCTATTATATACCGACAGATAGTCTGGACTTTCAGCTTGTGCTTCTTTGGGAGAGGCAAAAACAAAGTGTGCTTGTTGTTGAGTAAGTCCCTAAAGCAAATCCAAAAAATGCCCAGCCTTTAATTTTATTTGTGCTTCTTTGAAAGAGCATCTGCATCCATTAAAGAATACTTGGGAAATGTGAGGATTGCCAACAAGGCTTTATAACAAACTGGGATGGGTAGAAGGGTGGATGAAATGATTTTGCTAGGGAGAGAAGTGGGTGTAGCGGGAAGAAAGCCGATCGGGACACATAGCAGAATGTAACTTGGTTGTTGGGGCGGGAAATGAGAGGCATTTTGGTGAAAGAAGGCAGCTTTTGGTTCCTCTAAAGTCTTCATAAACTTCAAATGTAATCTCTGCCACGTGGCAGTTATGGCCCTTGTCTTTTTCTAGTCTTTTGTAATACATATCTTGAGATTATGGCAGTTTTAGCCCCTCAATTTGTATTTTCATTCACATTGGCTTGACTATTTGAACTTCTGCCCTTCCTCTATGCTTGGCATTTAGCATTTTCTGTTTTGCTTTCTTTGTTCCTTTCTATGAATATTTACGTCATTTCCTCGCTCACAATACCACAACTGAGCGCACCTAACAATACACAAATTAACAAATGTTATTTTTTAGTAAAGTTTTATTCTTTTAAGTTATGTTATAAATGGAAAATAGGATGTGCTACAATCTCTAAGCACGTTACCAGCAACACAAACGTGAACCAACAACATAATCATAAAAGAGCCTTTGCTCTAATCCTAACAATCCTCCCCTAAACTTGATAATACATTCTTGATAATCACAAGTTTCTTCACTTCCCGCAATCTTGATCACTAGGAGGATGTATCTAAACACTCTTCTACTTGCTAGAAGTTATGAGTCATGTATAGAACCTTAGAGAGGCTGGAATAGAGAGCCAGGTTTCACGCACCTGGCGATGAAGTCAACTTCGTAACTTTTAGTTACTGCAGGGCGATTCTGAAAGCAGTCTGCTTGTGTAATGAGGATAGATATCTTTCTATGCAGCATGATTAATAGCAATTGTCAAGGAATTCCACAATAATACAATAGAGAGCACACATGAATCAAATAATCTCCAGCTGATTAATTGTAGGTCCTTTCGAGCTTTCCTATGTCATCATCTTTACTTTGTTTTCCAAATACTCCCTAAAGTACAATCTATCACATAAACCTACAAGGCGCTAGCAGTCTCAAAACTACTCAATTACAAACAACCACAACCCCCTCACAAAACAGATCTACAATACCGTCTTAAGCCTATTCAAAATCTCATCATGCACCATACTTCTCACACTGTCTAAATAACTAAACTGAAATACGACTTATAGAGCTTCCATCACTCCCTGATGAATCTCATAAATACAATCTTGCGTCTCTTATATATGACTACGCACAGCATTGTGGCTCTACAATCAATTAATTGGATACGTTGGCAGATAATGGGATTACATCATTCTAGCTCCATCTATCACCAACAAATTATATCAAATAGACGATAAGCACTTCTTTTCTCAGACCAGTCATACCACTATCTTTGTACCATTTGTCTCTATGACACTTACAACATCAAGTTTTCTCACACTATAACTTTCCTAACAACTGTTTGCTTTCTACTGCCATCAATCTATTAACCTTTTTTACTATCTTTTAACCACTTAGAATCTATAGAGACGATAAGTCATTGATTCACTTCTGCGCATCCAATTTCATACACTTCTAAATTCTTCAAACACGCTCATTGCTCATCAACTGATTATGAGTGTACTGTTCCCATCTGTTCATGATAATTAACTCATCTAGGTTTTTGAAGTTGAGCTCTTCGTTTGTTGGCTTGTTCTAATTTGTTTCAGCTCTATGCGCAGCAAAGACCCATTTCCTTCAACAATCATTTCCACCACATTCTAGACTTTTCTGCAAGTGATTCTGACAATGCGGTTCTCTTACACTTCTTGTTGAAGTCTTTCTACTATATGTTTCATATGCAATCCACCTTGCAATGAAATATATTTCATTTTGTTCAAATCAATGCTGCTGCATCATTGGCCTCTTGTTCTGCATCTCTTTCCCTAGCAATCATTTGCTTTCTCTTAAAACTTCGCTTTGAGCGTTTATCTTTTTTCAAATCCATCTTCTGACGCGCAATCTCTGCATCCACTTTGAATCTGAGCCTTTATAAGATTCTTTGATATGGGGGGTTAGGCCTCCACCATCTAGCCTTTAACCTTTTCTTGCTTTGGTACTATTTGATATTGAGTTGCCTCTCCTTTTCTTTCTTCTCGAACATCACAATTACACTTGAGGTTGTTCTTCGTCTTGTGCTCCTAATAGCCACAAGTGTATCAGCAATAGTCATCATCTTATCTTCAAAAATATCCCTAGCAGTACTTGTAGAATGATCAGCAATACTAACATTTGAAGGATCAACAACATCATTAACAACAATACTACAGTAATTACTTGCTCGCCGGGCGAGGTGGAGTAAGGTGTAGTTTGTATTCAGCAGTCATATCCGTGCGAGGGGGGGGTGCCCCTGAGTTGTGCAGCATGGCAGCGCTTCAGACATAGCTGTGCCTGTTGCATTATCCAGCGATATCAAGGCTGGTAGGGGGGCAAAGTGCATCTAGTGCCATCAAACAGTGAGGCGGTGTTAGACCTTGTCGAAATTTCCTCGCCTGTGTTTGGATTAGATAGCTCCATAGTCTCCAAGACTCTTTCTCTAAGAAGGAACCAAGTGCTTGAAGAGATTTCATCCCTAGAGTTTCTTGCCCATTAAGCTTCTCCAATTTTCCTGACTTCTTTTTAGCTTTTTGACACTAAATCCTGTAGCAATTTTTATTGTTCAAACATAGGCAAGAACCCTTTGACAAAGTTTGTACAAATACCTCCAAATCCTTTATTTAGGATCTACCCTCATCACATGTCCAGGTGTGTGACCTCCTGAAGGAGGTAGATTCATAAGGTGTTTGGTGGTACATAGGAAAATTACATGCAGAATCAGTCTTGACTGTCAAGATCTTTCCTCATGACTTCGCAGGATGTGTATAGCCTGCCTGAGGGGAGGAGGGGACTGGCATAAGAAGGTGTAGAAAACCGCTCTTAGACCGTAGATCAGAGAATGGTACGCGATCCGCCATGGCTACTGTGGTGACACACTGAGTACTGACCGCAACTTGTACCAATTCCCTAAGAAAGAGGCACATTAGGTATTGCCGTGGATTGGGTCTTAAGGATGTTACCACTGTCATGCTCTGCATCTAAGCTAGCAGCAGTAGTTCGGCTAGCAAGTTTACACACAAATTAGCATGGGGCCGTGTCACCCAATCTCCTTAAGGAGAGCCTCTCACCAACTCGTTTTCGAGAAAGGACCACCAGACTGAGATTACTCGTATGTGTCCTAACCTCTTTTGGCTTGCTAGGTGTTTGGGTCTTTTTTGCGTGATCTGTTGCACACACCCAAGGAACGTGGTTTTTCTCTTACCTGACGCGAAGGCTCACAGATAGACGCATCGTTGCAACATAGGCGGGCTTGGGCGTTCTCTCCAGAGACTCGGCATGTCACCTACCGCCCTTCACCCTCCAACTACCTCGTGGTACCATACAACATACTATCTAGAACAACTCAAAGTAGCGCTAACTTATTCCTTGAAAAAACCTTTTGCCTTTTCTTCATCATTATTAAAGCAAAAAATCTTCTTGAGCTTATGTTAGGATGTTTCATAAGTATCATTAAAACAGTTATCTGCGCTAAGACTTTTTACAAACTTGTATATTACTTAAATAAACAAAAACATTTGTAAAAACCTTGAGATTCATCTATCAAAAACATTTTTAAATTTACGATCCAAGTTTCTTACCATACCAACAAAAAATTAATTTAGAAAAATTAACTTTTGATTATATATTGGGCCCGACGCGAAGCATAATAGACTGTGCTGCTGAGAGGCCGATATATGTGAGTTAAAACTCAGACCAAGCTTAGATTTTGGAAAAAACTAGAGCATATGTAAGATGGTGATGTATAAGATACTTGTGCATTGAGGGGAAAAAAGGTACAGCTTTTAGAAAAGTAGAAGTATTATTACGAACAATTTCATATGCGCATCAATGCAAGGTTTTCAAAATTATCAGAATTTGTTAGACATTAACACATCCTAATCATTAAAGTGAAGATTACTCCCTCACAATGATATTCCTGAAATTACAGATATATATGCATCTAACCTTGGCAAGTATTTTGCGTTCTCATTATTGACTATCTTTTAGACTTAGTATTGCAACAAAAACTACTCAATATAAGACTAAGCATGATATAGTAGAGAAAATTAAGTTGATATTAAAAAGAATAACTAATAGTCGGGAGCACTTCAAGCAATCACTCAACTATATATGAAACTCAAGCATCCCTATCTGTTCTTTACAACAAGCAACCATAATTGTGTTTGATCAATAAACTTTCAATCCGTCATAGATGATTAACTAATGATTAATTTATGGAGTCAGTGATAAATTGAAGTCGGTTTATGAATTTTAAGAGCGTTTTAGTATTTGCGAGTATTAGAATGAACTTGATGCAGTCGAATACGCTTATATGGGTAAAAAAGGAAACCTATAATAGTAGGAAACTGTTTATTGACCAAGAATTTCACTCGGCAGTTGTAACTCTAACGGTAACTTAGCAATACTAACTTTGCCTCAGCAGTACTAACTTTTGCCTAGCAGTACTAACTTTTGCCTAGCAGTACCAAATCCTGCCTATCAGCATTAACTTTACAACCACCAGTTTTAATTCCAAATTCATTACTAATACTATCTTCAAACCATACCAATCATAAATCTAACAAATACATCTTCAGATATTAAGTAATCCAATGCTAGCAATCAAAAAGTTAAATCTGCTAACATCAAATGCCTTTGTGACAAGATCAGCAACATTATGATCTGTATGTATCTTAATTACTTGAATGAGCCTCTTCTCATAAGAATCTCTGATGAAATGGTGCCTTATTTCAAAGTGCTTGTTTTTAGCATGAAACAGTAGATTCTTCACAATATAAATGGTGCTTTCATTATAAATGTGAATCTTGGTGTTCATGAAATTGAACCCATAATTAAGCATTTGATTTTGAATCCACAACACCTGTACCACGAGCAATAGTCAGTTAGCAACGATGACACTGCTTTAGTATGGAGTTTGGCAACTATACGGTTTTTCTACAATGCCGTAAAAAATAACCTTTGCCAAGAATTGACAACCTCGTGTTTGGATGTATCCTCTGTCAAGAGCTCAGTTACCACTAGCATAATCCACGTCAGAAAATGCTTATAAAGTCAAATGGTGAATATACTAGGATACCAAAGGCCTAATTTAGGCTGATCTTTTAAGTATCGAAAGATCCTCTTCACTGCATGAAGATGTGAGACTTTAGGAGTAACTTGGAACCTTGCACAAGCACAAACAGCAAACATTATGTCAGGCCTAGAAGCTATCAAGTACATCAATGATCTAATCATTGATCTGTATAAATGAACATCCACATCCTCAGCTTCTTCATCATTGAGTAATGCCTTATTAGTCTCTATTGGAGTGCTTGCTGTCTTTACTGAAGAGATATCAAATTTCTTTAATATATAAGCCACATACTTGTCTTGGCTGATAAAAATTCCATCATCTTTCTGCTTTACTTGCAACCCTAAAAAGAAAGTGAGCTCCCCTATAGAACTCATCTAGAATCTCTTGTGCATCAACTACATGCTGCTACGAAACTCAAACACATAAAGTACTATTCTTTGTGGCGATACCCCAAAGATGTAAGCTCTCCATCAATATACACTTCACTAACATGACACATCACCTTTCTCCTTCTTGATGAATAAAGTCTTAGCTATAGTGCCTCTCCTAAATCTATTTTCCAATAAGTAGGTAACAAGGTCCTTTAACCAGGCCTTATTAGGAGCTTGAAGTAGACCATATAAGCTTTTTCTACCTTATAAACTTTGTCAAGGAACTGTGGATCTTCAAAACCAGGAGGTTGGTACACATACACCTCCTCTTCAATAGTACCATATAAAAATGCACTCTTTACACCCATTCGGTACACAATAAACCCCATAAATGACGTATAGGCCAAAAATAACTTGATTGCTTCTATCTTAGCAATAAGAGCAAAAACCTTATCATAATCAATTCCTTCTTCTTGGGTGTAACCTTATGCAACCAGTCTTGCCTTGTTTCTAACTATAATTCCCCTCTCATCTTTCTTGTTTCTAAGACCCATTTGGTTCCAATTGCCCTCTTGCCATTAGGTAAATCTACCAGAGTCCAAACCTTTTGAAGTTTAAATTACAGAAGCTCCTCTTGCATTGCCTCTACCTAGCTTGGATCTTCCAAAGGTTGAATCACCTTCTTGGGTTCTTTTTGAGAGAGAAAATAGGCAAATAAGCAGTTTTGATAATCTTTGTGATTTGTTCCCCTCTGCTTATTAATGTAACACACCATAGCATGTTCATTAGAAATCTTGGTCATTCTCCATGTTTGAATAGCTGAATTTAAGTCTCTAATGATTTGGTCTTTAGGATGATACTTGTCAATTCTGATTGTGGGAATAGGACTGACATTCATGGTTATTTCCAAGTTGTTGAGGTTAGCCTCTACACCCACATCTTCATCATCATATGCACTATCAAAAATTCTAGTATCATCCATTGGAGTCACATTTGAAACATGTGGAAGTATAAATGCATTTTTGAAAGGAGAAAATCTTTCAAATAGATGATCCTCAAATGCATTAGAAGCTTCAGCAATATTAACTGGTGATGATGGATCATCATAAGTAAAAGATGGTCCAACAGCACTAACAGGTGTACTAATAGTATTAATACTATTAGTGCTGTTAGGATATTTAGTCTGCTATTCTTGTTGAAGTAGCCTTTCAAACTCACTTCTTGTAGCTTGTTCATCCTTCCCATCTTTATCTGAAGCTCCACTTTTATCCATTTCAGTAGGCTTCTCTTCAGTATCTCCTTCACATACCTTAGGATCTTGAGAGATTAATAGATCAGTTGTGCAGATAGGTATTAGGATGTACTCTTGTTCAGGTTCTTTCTTCTTTTCAGCTTGACCTGCAACAATGTTATCTCTTTTTCCTGCAATACCATTAGTTTGATTTCCTGCAACAACTGGCACATAGTTCATGGATTTTGACATAGAATCAACATCAAAAATCCAGTCTGGTCCATTTCCTGTCACATTAGGTACATTTTCAAGAAATCTAATGTTTAAGGTCTCTTCAACTATCCTGGTCCTCTTGTTAAATACTCTCAT
>BQNB010051397.1:0-13702 GCA_026074375.1 Tanacetum coccineum | reverse complement strand
GTTTTTAAACCAAAGCTTGGATTTCATCATCGCTATGTGATATCGAACAAGCCATTTAAAAAAGATAATGAAAGTGTATAAAAATGGTATAAAAAGTGAGATTTTATAGTGAATGGGGATTGTTTATTTTTTTTTTAAAATAAAAATATAAAAGAAAGAGTTAATTTTTTTTAATACGAAATCTTCCTCCAATTGTAAGGTCGTGCAGAAAACCCTAACTTTGCAAAGGTTGGAGGTGACCAGGTCTTGCTTCGGTCGGCGTAGTGGGGTGACCAGGTCCCTTTTATTGTCACATGTGACGACCGACCGCAAAAGGTCGTCCCATTACGTTTAGCCATTAACTAACAAATATAACATGTAAAAATAACATTACATCACAAATATATATAATTAACTTGTTTTATTTGTAAAAAACACGAAAAAAAATCAAAACCTGACTGGGTCTCGAAAATCGAGTTAACCCGAGTCACTTCAAATCCGATGGGTCTAACCACATCATATCCCGACCCGACCCGATCAAATAAATCTAAACACCCCCGGAGACCAAATCTGTATACAAGTTGACTAGTCCATATTTTTGCAGCAAAATAAACTTTTAGTCCTCAACAAGTCTCCAATTCCACTTCTACCCTCCAATCGTCAACAAAGCAGCTGTTAAGTGTTAACTAACTTAACTACAGTACTTAACTAACCACATCATATCACGACCCGACCCGATCAAATAATAAATCCACCTGCAAATTTGAACAAATTTAAATGGAAGGTCGTCGGAGAAGACACCACCGTGATCCATGGCAGTTAATTCGCCGGAGCACCGTCTCCGTCGTCTGCGTCTGTCTATCTCAGTTCGCACTATACTTAATCTCCTTATTCTTCTCATCGTACAACATCATACCGCTCACTTTTCTCTCAGGTATTCCCTATAATTATGCATTTTATGGAATATAAATGTTTATCGGTAATATTGATTGTGATTTTGTGTTTGTTTAGTGATGGTATTGATAGGTATGGCGGTTATAGGGAGAAGATGTAACAAGTTATTTGGCTTACGTGGCTCAGCTCCCGCGTTCGTCTTTGCCAATTTGTTCTTTATTTGGTCTGTTTATCTTCTTGTTCTTCATAAAGGTAATTAAATGGACGAATAAATTTTCGTTACGAGTTAATAGGTGATAGCATCAAACATACCAAATTTTTAGCAGTAACTTATAGCCGTAGGTGTATTTGCGAGTTGTATCTTCTGGTTTTGTAAAAGCGTTTAGTAATGAAATGTAAGTCTAAAATAAACAACAATCCTAAAAGCTAAAAACTGAACGCCTCTCCCATGAGAGTTTCATTAGGAATATGATACGAACCTATCCATACGAGGTCGCATCAAGCCACAAGCTATCTCAAAAGAGGAGGGGACACCTAGACTTTATAAGCCGCCAACCAATCCCATACTTGGCCGATGTGGGATTGTAACAGACTATTGCCAAACAAGCTTTCAATTCTAAACGCTTCAAAATGCTCCTAAAAACTCCTTACCATACACAGCTAGCTTTTTATCAATGGCGCAACATAAGACGGCAGGGGAGGGTCCCGGCCCTCCCAACATTTTGGCCCAATAGTGTAAAAGATTTCAACTATATTTCTAATGATATTTTTTGATTAATTTATGTTGAGTCTCTTAATAAAAAGTCGGGTTCTTAGTACTTTATATCTAAGTTGGTATCTTTTCAAGTGCAATTTTTGTTGTACCAGGAAACAAATTCAACATATTATGCAATTAGGTTTTGCATTTTGTAAGAGCGTAAACACTTTATTCTCATGTCTTCCGGTATACATGTCTATATGGACGCTTTCTAAGAAGCAGTAGTTTTTAAGCTTCAGTTCCCCACCCCCCAAATAAAACGTCCAAGCTCCGCCACTGTTTTTTATGATTTGGAAACAAGTTAGGTTAAACTTTACAACATCAACTTGTGGACTCTCGGTGGATGAATAATCTTATGTGTGTAATAATCTTCGCTTTTGGTAAGATGATGAGAACAATGAAAAGGGCATAAATAGCTATTTTGACTTTTGATTAAGCTTATCAGGTTTGTGTCTCGATGTTTGATGGTCAGAGAGTGAGTCTATATGCCACAAGTAAGGAATCATCTCAAAGAGATCACATTCTATTACATAAATGGTTTGATGGGAAATCATATTTTTGGTTAGTTGGTGAAAGTCAACTAAAGAAGTTGTAGCTTGTATGTCGCCTTTCTTTGCCTGTCTCCTTCTGAGCAGTGTTTCCATGTTTTGATACATCTACTTGCATGCTTCTGACTATAACATATGTGGCCATGTGATTTTGTCATCGTAAATGTGGATGACGGTTTAGACTAATGTTTGAACTGCGGCACTTTTGTTATATAATTTGAAACTAAATATTGACCACATCACATTACATGTTTAACAGCTTATGATGACGAAGGCGTTCTGTATAAATCGTGGTCATTTTTTGTTACGTGACTTGTGATCTCAAACAACACAATGCTTTAAGAGGGTTAAATCATTAATTTTGAAACTAGTACAACAAAGCTTTAAAGAGCTGTAACATTCTAGTTTATTGGAAGATGGTCTCTCTATTATTGGCCGTAATCAGATGGTCTAATGTGATGGGTTCCTATCACTGAAATCATGGAATGTGATCAGAATGTAATACTATATTTTGGTTGCTCTTTGACTGTCTCTAATATCAATGGACTGTTTTCTTCAATAAAACTGTTGCGTTAAATTTTAAGGTAATATTTGAAACTTTTTCAAATTATTAGACACTGTGGTATGGAAGAAATCAGAAATGATGGACAAGCAGGTTTCTAAAAGTGAACAAAAAAAGACCATAACTACCGCATGATCAATAACTTATTAAGCCTATTGACACCAGAGTGTGTGTTTTAAGTTGAATACAAGAGTAAAGAGTTAATATGGCATCTTCCATCAACTCTTTATCTGAAAACTAATACTAAATCTATTGTGATTAGTTTTTGTGTTTATCCTGCCTTAATGCAAACAAAACAAAGTAACAAACTAATATTTTGTTTTACAGCCGTCTCATTCTTATTGGACATCGTCTTCCATGCAAAGCTTATAATGCTACATTTCGGTCTATACAGGTCTGCTCCTGTGTTAAAACTTGGTTACTATCTGTTCTTATAAAGCAACATTGGGACATTGGGTGATTCATGGACTTTATATCCTCAATATTCCTAATGACTGTATTTTTAATGTCAGGATCCTGTCAGGTGATCCTGGTTTCGTTAAAAGTGGACCTCTCACCAACAATGAAGCTAATCTGGAGGTTACTATCACTAAAAAATGTTCCTACTATTCTTCTAAACTACAGAACATGCATGACGATCTTGTTTATTCTTGCAGGGATCGGAGCTCCCATCTTCTGACATTTGTGAGGGATCCCCAAATGCTGAGGTCACTATCATACTTCTCTATTCCTTTTGTCACATAAACTGCGTTCATAATGTTTTTCGCTAGTCTTAAATCGAGGACATATACTGAAATATTTTATCTTTATGCTATGACAGAGTTCCCTTTTACTCCAACGAGTAAGATATTGTAAGCACTGTGATGCACATGTAAACGGTTTTGATCATCATTGTCCCGCTTTTGGGAATTGTATAGGTAAATTAACAACTTTACACTCTAGTTCAGTTGTCTCAATTGCAATGTTAGGACCAGCTTCAAATAATCAGATGCTACTGCTGTATTTTGCATGCAGCAACATAACTTACTGGAGCTGAAGTTGGCAGTCTTTTAGTGCAGGTCGAAACAATCATTTACTTTTCATGGTTCTCCTAACGGGATTCATAATAGCTGAGGCTTGTTATATTGTGGGTGCATCTCAGAGTAAGGTTACCATGTCTTTCTTCTCTTTCTCGGCTTATGTTGAAAGGTCATCTTTCTCAAATATGCTCGTATATTTTCATCTTTTAATTTCAGTTGCAACTTCCCGAACGAATGATAGCAGTGGTTGGACTGAAACATTAGCTACTAGCACAATGATATTCTCTCTTCTACAAGTGTTATGGCAGGTGTAGCTGCTTACAATATCACCTTTTGATTTGAAAATTTCTCACGTAATTTTAAAATTTATTATTATCTAACATTTTGTGTGCGGATTTGTTAGGCTGTATTTCTGGGGTGGCATATCTACTGTGTGTGTTTCAATATCAAAACAGATGAGTGGGTACGTTTTCTAATCTCTTTGGATTTGTCTATGTTAGAAACATCGTTCGTCAATAATGAGAACACACAATAGTAAATTTAGTTAATTGCAAAGGCAATTAGAGTCACAAAATTCCATGTTCAACAATTACTTATTAAACATCGACGGTCATCATTAGGAGTTTTAAACAATTGTGCATATCAGTAGTAAGAGAGGATCCTATTATAATTTATAGGAGGGTAAACTGTCATCCTATCCGGGTTTATCTTGGAGGTAGGGGTAGGATCTGTCTACATTTCACCTCCCCCATACCCCGCTTCGGCAGGATTGGGTATGTTGTTGTTGTTGTTGTAAACTGTCATCCTATCCGTAAGCTTACTCTCTAACGGCTCATATAGTCAAAACGTAGTTTATTATGAATTTTGACACATAATATTTTCATAAGCTGTACCAGTATACCTGAATTTAACATCTTTACCCAAACCTATTACGAACCATTACCCAGCCCCTCCTATTTTTCTAACTCTGCTAATTGTTCATGCAGCATAGAAAACTAAAAATCAGGCTCCAGATCTAACGATATTCTCATTCTTAGATGACTTTAACACCTTTACTGTTCTTTATATATAGTTTCCCTGTTGTGTAGACTGTAAGTCTCAAACTGCTTTCCTAGTTATCATTTTTTGGTTTTCATGATACTGTAATTATCTTGAAGTTGTTAAGATTTAATATCGTATATTCGTATGTATCTGATTGTCATCTAGGTTGTAGCTCCATCTTAATATCATACAGAAACTACAGTGCTTCATAGATTGTGTTTTTTTTGTAGATACACTGGAAGCAATATCCAGAGTTCCAGTATATTGCAGATCCTCAACCAGGTATATGTTGACCACGTGTGTTCATGTATCTTAGTGCAAGAAATTTGACACACTCCCTTTTAAGTCACTTATTTTTAAGTTATAAGTTCCTTAGTTTCTAGGGAATTTGATTTCTGTTTCAACTTCATGTGTGATTAATACAAATTGATATATGCTGCTAGTATGTGGGATATTTTCTATGGTTTTAAACTCTTAATTTTCGATGCAATAGATTTGATCTCAAGTCTCAACATCTAAACGTATTTCCTTTTCTTGCAACAAATGAGAAGTTTTACTGAATAATCTTTTTGACTATTCAGGGGAAATAGTAACATCAATGAGGTTTAAAAATCCGTATGACAAAGGGATTTGGCTGAATTTGAAAGAGTTTATTGAAGCCAAAGGATAATGATGCGGCAAGTTTTGCGTCCCCTTTATGGAACACATTAATCTTATCGGAAGCGTTTGATTCCACCCACATCATCTTGCTACATCCCTGAAGTGACTATAAATCGCCAAAATGGATATTCATGTGGCCACCACGGCACCACCTATAGAAGACTAAGGCATACAAGGATACAGGATTTACCAAAGTCGCTCCTAAAGGATACTGTAATGTAAATGATTCTGTACCTGGTGTTACTATCTTCTAGCTTGTTAGTTCAGTAAAAAAGAGAACTTATCTCTTTAAAACCAATTTTAGTGCACCACTGCACGTCTGTTGCGATCTTCACCGTGTTCTTTGTTAGCTAGTAAATCTGTGTGATTTTTCGGATCTTTTGTTATTAATATAATTTTAATCCAGCCACTGAACTTCCAGCACTTCTGCGTAGTTTTTGTGAGTCAATACATTTGGTTATGGCGCGTATAAGGCAATTATATTGTTGCATTGCTCATTAATTTTTTATGCTATAACCTTTTCTTGTTCTAAATTATTCTGTAATAGATGAGCGGAAGGTCATTGGTGGAATCATTATCTCGTGTTGCCCAATGGAAGTATAAGATTTGCAGACTTCTCAAGAAGCAAGTGTGATGATGACAGATACTCAACTTGGGAACCAAGTTTTAAGGTAATTCTTAATCTAGCATCGCTATCAGTTTGGACTATCACTATCCTGAATATATTTCTTTTAAGTAAATCATGATAAACACACGATTTTTATTGCTTGACAAACAAGCTACATAGATGGTATTTCAATACATTTGCATATAGTTGCACTTGCACACACTCACACACACTCACACACACTCACACATTCCTTATTATTCAAAGTAGGATAAGATCACTAGTTTGAGATATTAATAGCCTTCACCTCAGGCTTCTTGACCTTTTTCTTAGGCACAGTCACAGTCAGTACCCCGTTCTCCATCTTTGCTTTGACCTGATCAACCTTCGCATTATCTGGCAACCTGAACTGCCTGAGAAACTTTCCAGAGCTCCTCTCCACACGGTGCCACTTGTCATTCTTCTCCTCTTTCTCCCTGCTGCGTTCACCGCTAATCTGTAAAATCCCACCCTCTTGCAACTCCACCTTCACCTCTTCTTTCTTCAATCCTGGAAGATCAGCCTTGAATACATGAGCTTCTGGAGTCTCCTTCCAGTCAATCTGGGCATTCGCGAAAGCTGATGTTTCGCGGGCTCCAGCTGGAATATTGGAGAGGGAGTTGCTGAAATCATGGAAGGGGTCCCATATGTCCAATGAGAAAGGATCAAAGACGTTGGTTTTGTGGCCACCGAAGAAGCTTGGAATAATAGACATTTTGTAAAGAATAAAGCTTTGTTAACTCTGAAAGTAGCTTAAAATGAAAATGAAGAATTAGTTGCGATTGTGAGATTCTAAGCTGATGATGGTCTATATAGGTAAGGGAAGATGGTTCTGGCGTCTTCAATAGGAAAAGTGATCATTTGCTAGTGACATTCCCTTAGAGGATTATGGGACCTTTGTGGGCCCTTTTGTTAAAGATATATGCCTATCTACTCTTCACCAGAATCGTCTAACTTGTTCAAGTCACATCCAATCTTTTATTTTTTTAAATGCAACAGACTAGTTTAGGAATAATTATCAAGGCCCTTTTTCCGAACATTAGGACTTCATCCCAATGAGCTCTTTGTTTTAAAGATTTTTTAAGCATAGGGTTAAAGGTTAAGGTATGTGAACATATGTAGCATAGGTGGGTGTATACATTTGCGATTCCTGAAGATATTTTGATACTGTTACAATTATCATCAAATGTAGTGAGTGTGAAATTTATATAAAGATCCGTAAAGAACTAATAAGAACACACAATTAAACACAACCAACATCCCCGTATGATATGATTCACAAATGCCGGTCAATGGAAGTCAAAGCTAAAGTCAAAGTAGAAAATCAAATCTCAAGAACAACACACAACTGCTTTTCTTGCCATTAGTTCATTTCATAATTCCGTTATAAATAGTTTACATTTCATTTCATTTACACTTTGCTAATCAGTTGTAACTTTCTCTCTTGTAAAACTTCATCTTCTAATAACAATATCATGTTTCAATCAATTCAAAATTCTTCTTCCTTCTAGAACTTTCTGTTGTGTGATTCGTCTTCTTTGATTCACCATTGTTGAATACTGGAAAAATATTTGGCATCTATCAATTGGTATCATAGCCCTTTTTTGAGACATATATACATTCTTGAATTTCTGTTAAGATTTCATTTCGGCATTATAAATATCATCACAAACCACCACAATCACTCATTTAACCCCGCGCCCAATCACACGTACATCTACATTCATCTTCTCTCTTCCATTTCCATTTCACAAATACGTTTCTTGTGTATGTTAGAGTCAGTTAGTTTGTTACAATTCAGTTAGCTTGTTACAATTCAGTTACCCTCCGTTGTTAATTTCTTGTCCCAAACACCATGGTTTCTCAAACAAGGTCCAATTATGTTGTTACTGATGAGATCATGGAAGGTTTAAGAGGTCCAATTGCACTAATGATGAGGGAAGAGATGAAAAAACTAAGAGATGTGATGAATGAAGAATGCAACTACAGAAAATGGGGGTACTATTGTAAGGAATCAAGGTAATCAAGGTGATAAGAGGAAAAACCTACAGTTCACAAGGGTAACTGAGATTGAGTTTCCAAAGTTTGGGGGTGAGGATGTTAAGGGGTAGATGTGAGCAGTTCTTTATGGTGGATAATGTGCCATATGGTCAAAAGGTATCCTTGGTTTCAATTTACTTATTTGATATTGCATTAGTGTGGCATAGGCAGTTTATAGTGCCTTTATTGGTGATTTTATGCCATTGGTTTAGTGTAAAGGGGTTCAATTATGCAAAAGATTTGGGAACATCTTTTAAGGGCCATTTAGAATGGGATAAATGAATGCTATCAAAGTGACGTTATTTAATGTTATCAACAAATATTGAGGAAAGGAAAGTTGTGATCGGGCAAAGAGGAGTTGTTTAAGGAAAGATTGCTATTGTATTTTCATGCAACTATATAAAACCTCAAAGGGTATATATTATTGTAATTGTAATTGTGATTTGTACATTAGATTGTATGTGTATTTATACTAATGTTATGGCTTAGAGATTAAGCAACTAACACATAACCTAATGGGTACGACCCATCTATATAATTGGACCGGCCCATCTAATCTATTTTGGTCTAACACGCCCCCGCAAGCTAAGGACGGACAACAACATGCAGCTTGGATCCTAGAAAGAGGAATCGAGGAGTTGGTAATGGCTTTGTAAAAATATCTGCAATTTGATCATGTGTAGATATATGTTGAACTCGAAGATCTCCTTGAGCAACCTTTTCCCGAACAAAGTGATAGTCTATTTCCACGTGTTTTGTACGCGCATAAAAGATAGGGTTAGCTGACAAGTATATTGCACCAAGATTGTCACACCATAGTATAGGAGTTAAAGATGAATGGATACCAAGCTCATTAAGAAGAGCTTGAAGCCATGTGAGCTCATCAACAGTGTCAGCAAGAGCCTTATATTCTGCTTCTGTAGAGGAACGTGAAACCGTACGTTGTTTACGAGCAGTCCAAGATATAAGATTTGAACCAAGATATATAGCAAATCCCCCCGTGGACCGTCGGTCATCTAAATCTCCAGCCCAATCAGCATCTGAGAAAGCTTCAAGACAAGTATCGGGATTACCTTTCCATAACACGCCAGTAAAAGCTTGAAGGGTAGAACCAGAAGAACGACGTATGAGCATACCATGTTCAACCGTACCATGAAGATAACGTAAAATCCGTTTAACTGCAGACCAATGATTCTCGGTCAGAAAATGCATATATTGACATACCTTGTTAACAACAAAAGCTATGTCAGGCCGAGATAGGGTAACATATTGTAAAGAACCCACTACTTGTTGATATTTTACTAGATTAGAGAAAGTGGTACTGTCATCTAAACTGAGTGAGCTCGAGGTAACCATGGGAGAAGACACGGGATTGCAGTTAGAAAGACCAGCACTTTGTAATAGCTCCAAAATATACTTCTTTTGAGATAGGAGAATGCCGGACACATGCGGAACAATTTCAATACCCAAGAAGTAGTTAAGTGGCCCGAGATCTTTTAATGCAAAAGCGGATCCAAGTTGACAAATTATATTGTCGATAGTGCCCTTATTATTACCTGTAACAATGATGTCATCCACATATACCAGAATGTACAAAAGTGTGTCTCCACGCGAATAAATAAACAAAGATGGATCCGTTTTGGAGCCTTTGAAACCGAGATCGAAGAGAGCCTTGGAGAGGCGCTCAAACCAAGCGCGTGGGGCCTGCTTTAAGCCGTAAAGAGACTTATGAAGCAAACATACATGATTTGGTCGTTGTGGATCAATAAAGCCCGGAGGTTGTTTCATATAAACCTGCTCCTTAAGATTTCCATGAAGAAATGCATTCTGAATATCTAACTGGCGTAGTGGCCAGTCGTTAGTAACCGCAAGTGATAAAACAGCTCGAATAGTTGTCGACTTGACAACCGGGCTAAATGTCTCATGAAAATCAATACCTGGTTGTTGCCGAAAACCTTTGGCAACAAATCTTGCTTTGTAACGAGTGATAGCACCATTCTTGTCCCGTTTTAACCTGTATACCCACTTACCATCAACAACATTGGTATTAGAAGCACGAGGTACTAAAGACCACGTTCCATTTTTCATGAGAGCATCATACTCTTCTTTCATAGCTTGACGCCACTCCGGAGAGTTGTTGGCAACGGTAAACGAGGTTGGTTCAGTGATGGTAGTGGGGAGGACGGTAGCATGATTTGCGGAAGGATTGTAGGGAACCCGTTGTTTGGGATTTTGACGAAGATTTGCAGGACGTTGCCGAGTGATGGGAGGTGGTGGTGGTGGTGGTGTGGGTGGTGGTGGTGTTGGTATCGATGTAGTCGATACGGGAGATGGTTGACCATTAGAAGACTCGGGAGAAGTTTGAGAAGTTGGACTCAAATGTGAAACTGATGATGGAGATGAAATCGGTGAGCGTGGTGAAGATGGACTTGGATGGTCAGTAGTAGGAATTACATAAGGTGATTCCGAGGAGTAATAGGGAGATGTTTTCGAAGGGGGTGGGGAAGTTGTTTTAGGGATATCGAAGGGAAATTGTGCTTCATTAAAACAAACATGTCGAGCAATATAAAGACGCTCGGTAAAGATATCAAGACAACGATATCCATGATGGGAGGGGCTGTAGCCAAGAAAGACACACGGAGTGGAACGGAAATCCATTTTGTGACGATTGTACGGACGAAGATGGGGAAAACATAGGCACCCAAAGACACGAAGAAAAGAGTAGTCGGGAGACCGTTTGAATATATGTTCAAAAGGTGACTTGTTTGTCGATGTGCGAGAGGGCATGCGATTGATTAGGTAAACAGCAGTATCAAAAGCATAATGCCAAAAACGTTGAGGAACACATGCTTGAGCAAGAAGAGTAAGACCGGTCTCCACAACGTGGCGATTGCGACGTTCAACAAAGCCGTTTTGCTCACTTGTATGAGGACAAGATCGCCGGTGAATAATTCCTAGCGAAGAGAAAAACGAAGCTAAATTGCGAAACTCACCACCCCAATCGGTTTGAACATTCTTTAATTTTGTTGTGAATTGACGTTCAACCATTTGCACAAATGATTTAAAAGTGGAATACACATCAGATTTTTGAGCTAAATGATATATCCACATGTAACGAGAATGATGATCAACACACAACATAAAATATCTATGACCTTCAAAAGATAACAAAGGTGCGGGACCCCAAACATCACAATAAACCAAGTCTAAAATATTGTTACTTCAAAATCCAGATTCAAATAAAGATAGTTTTGAAGATTTTCCCACTGGACAAGAATTACAAAAACTTGACAGACTTTTATTTGTAACGGGAAGAGAAAAATTAGAAAGCATAGAACGCAAAAGACGTTGATGAGGATGTCCGAGCCGTCTATGCCAAATGGTTGGGGAAGCTCGTACAGCCGAAAAAGATACTTTATTGATGGACTTTAGTTGAGGAAGAGTGATGGTGTAGAGACCGTGTTTACTGGGGCCGGTGAGAAGAGTGGTGTGTGTAGACTCGTCCTTTACAACAAAATAAGAAGTGTGAAATTCAAAAAAGACATCATTATCATGACAAAATTTCTGAACAGAAAGGAGATTGTGGGAGATTTCTGGTACATGAAGAATGTTTTTGAGAGAAAACGTTTTTTGTGGTGAGTAAACTTTAGATGAACCAATATGAAGAATAGGAAGACCCTTACCGTTGCCAACATGAAGTGCGTCGTCACCATAATATGCCTCTGAATTGTCCATCGCTTCCAAATCAGGTGTCACATGACTATTTGCTCCAGTGTCTGAATGCCAATTTGCAGAGGCATTAGAGGATTGAGCACGGGTATTTGCAAAGTTAGCGGATGGCCGAGTGCGAATAGTAGAAGGGTCACGATTAGGGCATTGTGATGGAATGTGACCAATACCACATCTATTGCAAGTGTCATACACTGTGTTTTGGGTGGATGCCCAATCAAATTGACGACCATTACCACGACCTCGGTTGTTGTTGTTACCACGAGAGTTGTTGCGATTGCCACGATTATTGTTATTGTTATTCCTGTTGTTGTTTGATGGGCGAACACCATAAAAGGCTTGTGGACCAGATGGTGCAATGGGTGACACTTGGAATCCAAGAGCACTCAATTGAGCAGTCAACTCTGAAAGTTGAGCTTGACGAGCTTTTGGCATGCTTGGTGAGCCCACTGCGCTTAAAACTTCAAATGGATTAATACTTGATTGAGCTATAATAGTATCAGGTGAGTTATAATGACCTTCCATCATTATGCATTCTCCAAACCTGTAAATAATATGGAAATAGTTATTATGTAGTTGAGTAGAGCACTAAAATTAGCAAAGTAAGACATTAAGCAACATAATTTTACCAAGTCCATACATGCACATGCCTACACAAAACAAAAGGTTAGCAAAAGAACAAATCATAATGCCACCGTATTCATTTGGTTTATGTAATTCTAATATTCTATAAACCAAATAAGGCATGGCAGGAAACTAGAAATCGGTAAAAATAAGCTTGACGGGTCAAACAAAACCGATATACGTATTGAGAGCCTAAAATCACCGTGAGAAGTTAAATATTCATTAAATTGTATGATTCGTGACTATTTATTCTCCCAGAGATTTTACTTGACTCGGGTTATTGATTTCCTTCCCCTTTTAACTTGTCAAGGAAACAATGGGAAAGATTCTTACAAGAGGTCATAGTAGAGTCCCTTTATACTACTCTTTGAAACCCAAGAAATATCATTGGACTTCTATTGGTAGGTTTTCACCACATATTATATTTCTCTCTTACTGATCTATGAGATTAATTTGGAGAAGATTTGCTAAAAATGAAAAGTGGGCAAACAGTTGAGCGAGTCTAAAGCTGCCCAAAATTTTATTAAAAATTGCACATATTAATATTGGTAAAAATATACTTTTGTAATGACATTTAACACGTTTGTTATATATGCATATCGAAACAATCTTTCCGGTGTCCAACCTGACCCATATTGATCTGCACTAAAAAATAACTTACTTGTGTTAACCCCGCACCCAGTGTGGCCATAATTGCCGCTCTAGTTTTTCCATGTGGTGTTTACGTGTGAAAAGGATCTTCTAATACTATCCTTGTTGAGTTGTAGGTGATAAGTCTTCTTACTGTAAGAGCAGAAACAAAGACTCTAGTAAGTGCAGTCTCCTTTAGGAGAAGTCCCAGGTGTGGCTATCTTGTTTCTTATTATGCTTCTTTATAAGAATGTCTCAGTTACTTGGATTTTGATAATCTAAAGGTAATTTGAATATTCTTAAAATTTTATAAATTAGTTACTATATACTTTTTGGTCATGTTCCAGCTGACATGCCTCTATATGTGATTAGTTTTGATCTACAGATGTCTAGATTAATTATAATGAACCATAACCCCCTCTTCATTTTCGTAAATCAAAATGATAAAGGATTTTAGAAAAGATACTATGTAACACCCCTAAATTTGGTCGCAGCGGAACAAGGATATCCGGGGCGTGTTACTTCATAGATCAATAACACAAGATGTATATAGAACGACCAAAAAGTCATTTA